>PVKY010002661.1:0-24636 GCA_004027775.1 Bradypus variegatus | reverse complement strand
CCTGAGGAGATGGCACTTGAGTTGAGGTCCCAGGGGTAAGTAGAAAGTAACTAGAAAGAGGGCAGGGCAAAGGGAGCAGTAGGTGCAGAGGCAGAAAGTGCTTCGCACTGCCAAGGTTCCCAAGGTGCCAGAGCGATGGGGATCAAAGATCCAGGGCAGGGGCGAGAAGTGAGTTAGTTCCAGGGGTGGGCAGAGGTCAGGTCACAGGGCCTTGAAAGCTGCACAAAGGAGTTCTTAATCTGGAGGGCAATAGGGAGCCATGGAAGCCTTATAAGCAGGGGAATGCCTGGAAGCCTCCAGCTCTCTATGGCCCTGGACAAGGATTGAAAGAGACAGGGCCTGAAGCTGACTTTCTCTTCTCTCTGAGAGTTGGTCTCTCTCGCCAGGTGGAACCCGCCAGAATCCTGGCTCCACTGCCTCCTTGCTGTGTGACCTTGGACAAATGACTTACCTCTCTGTGCTTCGGTTTCCTTATCTGTCAAATGGAGATAAGAGAAGTGACTCCCCCAAAGAAGACCCAGTGATGCAATGCTTGTAAAGTGCTGGGCACACAGTAGGCCCACAAATAGTTGTCCTCTTTCCTTTTTCCTCCCCTGAGTTCCTGCCACAACTGTCAAACACCATCCCCCAGCTCTGCAGGCAGCAGGAAACAGGATTGGAGGAACGTTTCTGCACCCATCAGAGTATTTATAGCCGTGTTCTGTCAGCCCGTTGTTGTTTTTCAGATGCATATATATTTTTACATTCTCTACCATCACACGCGGTTTCTCGGTGTGGTTGAGAAATGGTGGGGGTGGAGGGTGGGGTGAACGATGGATGCAGAGTGGCAGCTGTAGGAAATGAAGACAGATGGCCCAGGACAGCAGAGCAGAACCAGAGGACCTAGCTGAGGTCACTTCCCTCCCAGCCCAGAGACCATCAGTGGCTCCCCATTGCCCTCTGTGGTCCAAGGGCCGCAGGAAGAAGCCCCTGCACACTCCACGGTGCACACTCTTCTCTGAACCATGCATTAAGCAGGGGAAAGCAAGCTGGACTTAGCTGTGCCTCTCGCCAGCTCTGTGACCTTTCCTGTGAAATGGGAGCAATAACTCCAACTTCACGGAGCTGCCATGAGGATTACATGGAACATCAAACGTAACATATCTGAAAAAAGAAAAAAGAAAAACAATGTCAAGGGTCTGACCATGACTAAATGGTAGTGGCTCTTATTGTATGCACTTTAATCTCAGGCCTTCAAGAGGCTCAGTATGGGCCACCCCCTCTGGCTACCTCGCACCCCCATCTCCACTTACAGGAGCCCTTCAGGGTCCAGCCCCAAGGCCACCTCTTCAGGGACCCCTCCCAGGCCTAGTGCTCCCAGTCACTCTTCCAGGGGATTGTGAGAGTTCTTTGCACCGATATTCTCTCTCCTCTGGAGATAGATTGCACACTCCTTGCTCATAAAAATAGTCTGTGCCTTCACCAGTCTAATGTCTTTCTGTTCCCGTTCTATCCTCTGGGTTAGTGGGCACGGTGTCCACATTCTACAGATGAGGAGGCAGATTCAGGAAGGGAAGTGGGTCATCCAGGATCTAATCAGTCTCTGGACTTCCATGGCTATTGCTATTAGTAAGTGTGAGCATTGTCCCGGCTCTGTACCAGGGAGAGTGCCTTCAGAAGAAATGAAGGGTGCCGGAGCACTTCCCTCGGATCCCTTCCCCAACCTCGGAGCTCCCCCAGGCCCATCTCCCTGGCCTCTGACCTCCTTTCTCCCAGCTTGAGAGCCCAGCGTCCCCCATTACCTGCCCCTGCCTGCCAGGAGCCAGGCCCTCAGGGCCGGGGCCAGCTGCAAACCCCCAGTTCTGGCAGACTTAATGGGGCGGGGCCGGCTGGGGCGAGGGCACTATTGCTAGGCGACAGCCTGGCGAAGAATTCAAGCATCCCCGAGAGAGCAGCAAAGGAGGCCTTTTCCTGGGAGCAGGAGGTGAAACACGGTGGTGACGGGAGGAAGGAGAGCCTCCACCTCTTCTAGTCAGCCCTGCCAAGGCCTCCAGCTCACCTTAGCTCCCTCTGACTCTCATTTTATCTCTCACTTATTTACTCACCTTTTTGTTCATTCATTCATTCATTCATCACTCAAGCTCATTCACTGATTAATTAGTTTATTAATGCATTCATTCACTCAGTGCCTGGGTTCAAAATGTGGCTTCACTTGGTGTGTCTCAGTTTCCCCATCTGTGAAACGAGGATCCTAATGGGATCTACCTTTTAGGGTTGTGGTGCTGTGGCACGTGGTGAGAGCGTGATAAGTGCTTGCGCTGTTTGTTCTCAGTTTAGTGGGAGAGACAGACAAGGCCACAGGTGGAGTCTGCAGGTGCGGGCTGCACTGGGGGAAAGGACAGGTTCTGTGGGATCCCAGGGCTCAGGGAAGCCTTCACAAAGGAAACAGCACCAGGCTGGGTCTTGAAGAATAAATCCACCAGGTAGAAGAGAATGATGGCCTCTTGCAGTCAGCACAGCACAGACAAAGTTCAGGAGGCAGGAAGTGCTGGCAGGCTCAGGGACTGGTAAGAAGGGTGACTGGGGTGGAGAAAAATTTCAAAGAAACAGGAATGGGTCTTAGAGGACCTTAAACGTGGCCCAAGGTCTTTATCTAGAAGATGATGAAGAGCCTGTGTTTTAAGTCAGAGAGACACTGCTGAAAGGGGGCAGTGGGGCTGTGAGGCCTGTAAGGGGGTCTACCCAATGGCTCAGATGGGCATGATGGGCTGGAGCAGGGGCAGGGGCTGTGGACACCATGGGACTGGACGAAAGGCCTTGCCCATCACATGCCTCAGATTACCCTCAACTGTTTCACAGGTACAGTAGGGGAATGTTAGAACCTGGGCTGTGGACCTGTAGCTCCGGGGGCTTGCATCCTGATCCTTTATTTACTAACTCTGCTCTTGAGTGAAAGATTCAACCCCTCCTGACCTCTATTTCTCCATCTGTAAAATGGGACCTAGCAGAATCAGTCTTCCTGGATCGAGTGAGGATGAAATGAGACCACACGTGACTCTTGCTGGGAACACAGTCAGCTTTCAACAGTGGCAGCAATTACTGTTTCTTGGTGTATGGGTGGGTCCCAACGCTCCCAAGGAGGCCGTGCAATCCCTCAGGGCCAGAACCCAGTTTCTTCTCCTTTTTCTCTCCTCCTTGCTCCACACTCCTGGGTCTGCCTACAGTTTCCCACCTCTACACATTAGCTCATGCCAGACCTTCCCCCTGAAATAACCTCTCTCCTCTTTCCTAAATTCCTGATATGGTTCTCCACTGTTTCAGACCCCAGCTGGAAGGGTCTGCAAAGCAAATCTGGGGGGAGAGTTTCAAGACTTTCCCTCCCCCCCCTACTTCCCGCTGCACCCTCAGCCAAGGCCCAGGACCTCATCTCCTTGGAGGTGCCTTCCCACGCCAGCTGGCACAGCTAGGGCAACCTCACTGGCTGCATTATCCACGCTCCCCTCTGTCCCCTGAGGCCAAGCCCATGGGGCCTGTTTCAGTGGAGTTTTTTTGCCTATGCCCTCCTGGGGGCTCAGAGAAACCCCCAAAGAGCCAGTCCTTATTACACCCACTCACAGCATCCTGGGCTGCTTTCTCCCAACACTTATCACATTGGCCATGAATTAATTATTTGTGGGCATTTGTTTAATGTGTGGCTCCCCTGCCTGCCTGTGCACTCCAGCCTGTTCCCCACTCTGTTCCCAGCAAGCAGCCCAGCCCTGGCTCACTGCATGGCTGTCGACTGGATGGATGGATGGGTGGGTGGGTGGAAGAGTTATCAGTGTGGAGCAGATGGGAAAAGCAGCCTTCCTTCTTACACATATAAGAACATGAGGTGGAAGACCTCATAGCAGGAATTCTGGGGGTGAGTCCCAGTGCTGTGAGCTTGAGCAGGCAACATCCCTTCTCTGGACACAGTTTTCTCATCTGTGACATGCCTATTATAAAAGTGCCCACCTCAAGGAGATGGTGTGGGGATCAAATAACATGAACTCAGAGACCTGCAGAAGCTCAATGGCCTGCCTGAGGTTGGGTCCGGGTCTAGGTCACACTTTACATGGACCCCTGGACCACCTGCCACTCTTCCCCTGACTCCCCCACTGCCCTGGGCAGGTTCAAGGATTTGGTGGGCAGCCTGGGGCCTGGAAGCCCCTTAGAGCCTGTCTTTGGGAGACAAGCTTGAGCCTAGATCCTGCAGAATTACAGAGCAACCCAGGGTTTGGATGCTGGTTCCGCCAATGGCAGAGGCACAAGGCAAGTCATTTCACCCCTCGGAGCCTTGGCTTCCTCATCTGTGAAATGGGTGGGTACAAAAGCCCACTGGTTGCTCTGAGGAGGCAGTGGAGCCATGAAACTGACCCCATGGCTGCCATGTGCCTGGGATATACTCCTTACTTGAAAAATGGTGGCTATTCTGAGTATTCTTATCATTCATGCCTCAGAATTTCATTCTCCATAAAGAAGATTCTGTTTAATTGTTTTGAAAAAGTTCCATTTGTGAAGTGAGATTCCACGACACTGACTTCCTGGCTGGCCAGTTGTCAGTCATTCTTCTCCAATGAGGTTCACTCTGGTCCTGTTCTAAGTCACACTCCAATCTCCTTCTGCCTCCCACTTAGCATCCCTTTGCTTTGTCTCAAGTGATCCTCTGCTTTCCTTGGGATGCCTGAGCTCAGTATGGGACCAGGATCAGGGCTCAGTCTATGGCGAAGTCAAGGCTCAGTCTGGAACTAGTATCTGCTTGGTCTGGAGCAGAATCAGGGCTCGGTCTGTAACCAGTACTGAGGCTTAGTCTGACCAGGATTACGAATCTGTTGGTGGCCGATTGAGACCCAATTTAACACTCAATTGGACTCAGTCTGTGACCAATATCTTAGACTGGGTTCCCGGAAACAGCCTCTGAACTGGAGAACAGCCTGCACTTATTGAGGTATGCCCTCAGGAGATACACCTGTAAGGAAGTAGGAGGGCAGGACTGGGCAAAGGAGAAGCTGACCCACACTGAGATGGTAACTGAGACCCCTCTGGGGATCTTGGAGCTGTGAGGGCCCTTCAGAGTTGTCCTGGTTGAGGCAAGGAGCTGGGCCTTTGTAGCCCCACATCAGTCAGGCACTGGCTGTGGGCTGCCTCCTGGCAGGGGAAGTAACCTCGAGTGAGGCTGAGGGCGGATCCCAGTAAGCCACCAGCAACCAACGTTCCCAGCAGCAGCGGGTGGGTGACTGGCCCCAAACAGGGGCTCTGCAGCACACAGTATCCCCTCCAACCAGCTGGGCTCTGGCTTGGCCCAGGGCTGAATTCAGCCAGATGCTGGGAGTGGAGGAATGAGACACAGAGACTGGGCATCCCCACAGGGCAGGACCTTTGTCCCCCCGTGTCCAGCACAGGGCCTGGCTGTACAGCCCAAGCCTCAGCCTGCACATGAAGGAAGAAAAGAAAGTGTGAAGTGGGGCTCCTGTGCCCCCCTGTGTGGACCTGATGGTCAGGACTTATTTCCCCCAGAGAGGGTCAGCCACCTGGCTGAGATCACACAGCTGCTCAGGGCAGAGCCAGGACTGCAACCTGAGACCGGCTGAATCCAGAGCTTGTATTTTCTTGACAACACCAGACTGTGAGCTTATTAGAAAGCAAAAGCTGGGAATGGGAGAAGGAGAGACCCTCCTCCCAGTTCCTAGCTCTTGCTGGCCACTTCCGGCTGGCCTGCCAGGACCCACACCCAGGGGAGGGAGCGGCATCTTGCAGATAGGCGGCCCTTCCTGGGGAATGAGGCCCAGCTGGTGGTTTGCAGGCCTTTCAATGTGTATAATTCATTTGCAACCAAGTCTGGGAATTAGAAACCGTTACTGGATGATTTATTTAACAGGGGCTGTTGCTAGGTTAAAGGGAGGACGTGGAACTATAAAAGGGAAGTGCATGTCGTGTAGTGGATTAGAGAGGCCCACAGACCTAGGTTCCAATTCTGGTTCTGCCTCCTGTCAGCTGTGTGACCTTGAAAAAGAGACTGAGCCTCTCTGTGTCTTGGTTTCCTCAGTTGAGTTTGAATTTGGAGAGCACTTAGAATCATACTGGGTTCATAGTAAGAGCTTTTTAAGTGTTTGCTGAATGAATAAATGAAAGCTTACAAATAATATGAGCTTACTTAAATGAGCATTTATTTTGTGTCAGCCCCATGCTAAAGGCTGTCAATTATCCAAGAGCACTCAGGTAAAGGAGGTTTTATTATTATTGTACCTCTGTTACAGATGAGGAACTAAAAGCTCAGAGAGGTTAGGAATCTGTTCCAGCTCACACAGCGAGGACCTGGCAATGCAGGGATTTGAACCCTGCCAGGCCTCTCAGACTCCTGGGCCTGTGGACTTAACCACACTACCAAATCATGTATCTGGTACACAGTTGGTGCCTAATAAACATCTGATTCTTATTTTACTGAACATTTCCCTTCCTCCCCAAAGCACTGCCACATCGATCATTGAATTTGACTCTGACAGGCAGTCAGGGTGGGATCGTGATCTCTGTTTCTCAGATGAGGAAACTGAGGCTCAATGTCAGCCCCAGATGGAACCCAAGTCTTTCAGGGGCCTCGTAGCAACTCTCCCAAAGGGCAACGCAGCAGCACAACTCTAGGTGTGTCTGCCCGCCCCGTAGACTACACTTCTAGGGACGGAGGCTGTGTCTTTGTTTGGTTCCTGTTGTATTTCTAGTTCCTGGTTCACAAGAGGTCCTTATTGAATAGGTGAATGAAGGAAGGAAGGAAGGACTCTTAAATCCATATGGTAGAAAAGGAACTCTCTCCTTCCATCTTTACACTGCCCTGTCACATACCCTCCATAAAACCTCTGCATGCACACACACTCACACACTCTTACTGGGGGCTGAGCCAGGGCTGGGTCCAGGGGCACCTGCTGGCTCCCCAGGGAGCTCCTGGGCACCTGGATAGGAATCGACCTTGGCACTTCTGCCAGGGCGGAGGCCAGTGTGGTCTCCTTGGCTTCCCAAGGGAGGAGGGGTTTGCCCAACTCAGCCTTCCAAGCGCTTGCAGAGGACGGCAGGGGCTCCTGGACACTCCAACCTGTCCTTGTGTATGAGCAAGAGGAAATGGCTGCCTTTCCCAGACACAGGCTTTGCTTGTAGGGGCTCACAGAACTGTGAGGTGTACCATATGTGTGTGTGTGTGTTTGGGTGTCGGTGAACATGTAGGGAGGGGGTGTGTTGATGTGGGTGGCGTGTTTGTAGATACATACTGGGGATATTTTTAATCTTGTGGGTGTTTTCTGTGTATCTGTTCATATCTGCCTCTGTGTGGGGTGTTTGTATATATTTGGGTATTAGATCTGGGGCGATCAGATAAGTGTGTGCATGAGCTCATGTGTATGCTGTGTGTGGACACACACGTGCATGTGTGTGAGTTTTTCGTAGGTACTGGGTGCTCTAAGGGGCATTGTGTGAATGTATGGATGCTTCTGTCCATGCAAGTGTACATCCATGAGAGTGAGTCTGTGTATGTTGTGGAACTTCATATGTTTGCATACCTGAATTTGGGGAGTGTTCCCCGTGTGCGTGGTTGTTGTGTACACACTGTTGGAGTGTTCTTAGAGAGGTCCAAGTTTGAGAGTCAGGAGTCTTTGTTTGAGTGCTAACTGCACCATCCACTCTGTGCAACTTTGGGTTAGTCTCTGCCCCTCTCTGGGCCTTGATTTCTCCATCTGTGCAGATAGCTAAATTTTTGAAGTGGGCCTCACATTTGGGGTTCTCAGTTCAATTAAAGAGACAGTTTAAATTAGCTCTTGCTGGTATGCTGGCATGTTTTGTTACAGGTTATTAAAATCCTGTTAGCATTATTTTGGGCTTTGGTTTATTCTGTCCATGAGATTTAATAGGAAATGGATGTCCCATTTCAGCATCTTTATTTGTTACGCATTTTTGTTTTCAGGAAATTTTAAAAGATTGTACCATTTAGACTTAAGAAGGGAGACCATAACTTTTCCAAAATTTGTCATTCCGCCACTCCCCACTCTGCAGCTGGAGTGATCCTTTGCAAATGCCAAGCTGCCCTGACATTCCCCAGCAGGAAGCCTTCCAATATGCCCCACTGCTCTCTGGAGGAGTCTGAAAGCCCTGTGGCAGCTCCCGTCCTCCGCGGCCCCCTCTCAGCCACCTGCCCTGCTCTCTGCATTCCAGCCGCCTCCTAATCCTCCTCCCATTCCTTGAACCTGTCAGATTCTCCCCACCTGGAATTCCCCCTCTGCCTGAATTCTGTCTCCTGCTGCCCCTTCTTGTGTCCCCCGTGTCATTTCTCTGGCTGCCTCCTTTTCATCCTTCCTCCTTAGGAAGCAGAGGATTTGGCTCCCTGGTTCAATGTCCACTTCTCCACTAGAACATGAACTCCATGAGGATTGGAAAGTCTGGTTCTCCCTTGTACCCCAGCACCTACCATGATACCCGGCAGACAGACGGTATCTAACAAACCCTTTGCCAATGAATGAATGGACTACGTGGAGACCCTAAGAGCCTGTCCAGCTTTGGATCCTGTGATAGTAAGACCCTGATCCTGAGGGCAGAGGGGTCCACTGGGAGCAGCTGGCTCCAGCTCCAAGTTACCCTCACCACACTCTGTTCTGAACGTCAACCCTGGACTCACGCCAAGCCCTGACTTCACCCCACACTGAGCCCTGACATGGAGCTCCTTTCATGAAATAGATACCAGAAAGGGTTCTGGGCTGGGAGGCAGAGAGTTTAGTTTGAGGCTTAGCTCTGCCCTAATTTCCAGAGTGACCCAGGTAAGTCTCTGTCCCCATGGGGCTCAGCCTCACGAGTGAAATGGGTGCGTCTTCAGAAAGAACAGAGCATCATTCAAACGGTGGAGCAGACTTCAGGCTGAGCATCCGCCTCCATGCCACTGGTGCTACCAGCACCAGAATAATCCTGAGTGGTTCCAGAAAATGTGTGGGGGCTGGTGGGTGGGTGGGGGCTCATGGGAGCCCCTCCACCTCCAAGTTTCTTGTAGGAAGGGTCAGAAGGGGGTTTGGAAAGGCTGTTTGCACACCTCCATTTAGGAAGACCCCTTAACCTGGAAGCTCCTACCCATTCCTGACACCCTGTAGGGGCAGCTGTTCTGGCTGGGGTTGGTGCTGCCTCTGACCATAATGTGACCTTGGGTGAGTCTCTCCCCTTCTCTGGGCCTCAACATGCGTGGGGTGGGGTGCAGGGTGAGAAGGGGCAAGTTGTCAGTACTGCCAGGAGAACTGGCCCATCTTCCCCTTCTTGCCGGCAGTCCCTACCGGCTTCCCACCTAAAGAAGACCCCTTCCCACCTGCAAACCTGGTGGATAGGGGATGAGGCGGCTCCAGAACTGTGACACTATTACACGTGGGTTAGGCTCTGTGAGGGTCCCTGGAGCCCGTGTCTGAGCTGTGGGGTGGGTTCTGCTCCCCTCCTGGAGTGGGGGGAGGCTGGCAGGAGACAGGAGCCTGGGCCTATCCTGGCGCTCCCTCTAGTGTCTCCATTGGGGCCTGCAGCCTCTCGTTCATCCTGGGGCCGACTGGGACGGCTCGTGAGGTCACCTCACGGGTTCCGTGCTCCTTATTGGAAGTTGGATTCCGGGGTGCATTCTGGCCTTCTCCCAGTCCCTCAGCCCCAGTGGACAGCAAGTTCTGTTGTTTCTGCCCCTCTAATGCCTATCCCCTGCTCTCCACCCCCGACCCTTGCCCTAATTCACACCTCATGGTTTTTGCCTGGATTATTTCTACTCTACACCCTGAAATGCATCCTCCTCACTCTTCCCAGAGGGAATCTGCCATGTACAAACCTGACCTTCCAGAGCCCCCCAGTGCTCCCAGGACAAAGTCTAACCTCAGCACCTTACAAGTCCTGTGTCATCTGTCTTCTGCCCCCAATAGCCTCATCCCCTTTTGCTCCCTCGTCACAGCCTGACTGCAGGTAATCCTGACTTGTCTGCAGTTTCCACTCTCACATTGGACCTGTGCCCATGCCGGGCCCTTGTCTTAGTCTCCTAGGGCTGCAGTAACAAAGCACCACAAACTGGGTGGCTTAAAACAGCAGAAATTAATTTTCTCAGTTCTGAAGGCCAGAGGTCCAAAACCAGGGTGCTGGCAGGAACCCTCTGTTCCCTGCTCCTCTCTTGGCTTCCAGCAGTGTCCTGCCAACAATGCATGGTGTTCTCTGCCTCAGTCGCCACGTGGCTCTCTCCCCTCTGTGTCCAAATCCCCCCTTCTTATAAGGACACCAGCCATATTGAATTAGGGCGCCCCCAATCTGGTTTGGCCTCATCTTAACTAATAACATCTTCAAAGACACCTTTTTTCCAAATAAGGTCACATTCATAGGACCAAGGGTTAGGACTTGAACATGTCTTTTTGGGAGACACAATTCAACCCAGAACAGCCCTCAGTCAGATATGCCTTCTGCCTCTTCTGCATGTGGAAAACTCCTACTCATACCCCAAGGTCCTGCCTCCTCTGGGAAATTTCCCCTTGGGCGGCTGGCTTCTCTGTCCTTGGAGCTTCCCCTGGGCTCTGGGCAAGCACTGTCTGTATCTCTTTACTACTAGATGGGAGCCAAGGCAAGGGTGGAATGGCTTTTATTTATGTATTAAGTACCTACTATGTGCCCTGCCTTAGGCTGAGGAGGTGGGGTGGGCATTCCAGGGAGTGACCCCTGGAGCAAACATTTGGCAGCAAGAAACAGCCGTGTGTGTGTGTGTGTGTGTGTGTGTGTGTGTGTGTGTGTGTGTGTGTGTGTGTGTGTGTGGCATTGATCTGCATTTGTAGGGAGGCAGGCAACAGGCTGGTTGGGCCCACTTTGGGCATCGGGCCTGAGATTGAACAGGTGAGGGACACCACTGAGGGTTTGGAAAAATCTCTCTGGCAGTTGGTATAAAACCCAGGGACCTCCTAAAGATTGTTTTGGAAATTTGTGGGGGGGTGTTTTCAGTTATCATGATGACTGGGGATGGGAGAGCACCACTGTCATTTAGTGGGTGGGACCCAGGATGCTAGAGCCCTGTGAGGTACAGGACAGACTATAACATGAAGAACTGTCCCACATGCACTTGACTTGTGACTGTCCTACCGGACATTCACGTAGAGGAAAATGCCAGTTTATAATTATCTGACCCTAGAACCCATGTCTGGATTATCTATAAATACAGAGTATTTTTGCATGGTGTTAACATACACTGAATTTGCCAGAGATGCAACTTCCATGTAAGGTGAGGGAAGACTGCCTCTTATTTTACCCAGAGTTTTCACCATTTTGGACAATCATCTACTTGATGGCAACACTGCCTGTGGATTTGAGTTGCAAACCAGTTGCTCTCTGTATTGGTCTGCATTCATGGCTGCTGCAATCAGGGGGTTCTCATTATTTTGTCTTCTATCACAGTTGTTAAGAGTACTTACAGTTTGAAATACTTATCATCTTAAATTACTTCCCTTATTCATTCATTTAACCAAAAATCCTTTAGTCTTAGCATGTGCCAGGCATTGTTCTAAATGATTAATTACTTACTTGGTCCTCGAGGTAAGGAGTTGTTATTATCCTTTTTTTTTTAACAGGAGAACTAACTGAAGCACAGAGAAGGTCACACAGCTGGGAAGTGGAAAGGCCAGGATTTGAACCCAGGAAGTCTATCGCTAGCATCTGTGCACTTCTCCATTAATCTAGAGTGACATTTCATTTAGGGCATTGGGATGATATTCTTTTGGAAATTAAATGCATGAAATGAAATTATTTCATTTCAGGGTAATGAAGGATGATATAAGATATTTGTTATGGAGGGAGTGTTGAGACAGGGTTAAGAAGCACTGGTGGAGAGTTCCTGAGAGAGCTGGGCTGGGAGTGAGTAGAGGGCTGGTCCCTGAAGCCTGGGCATCCTAGGGAGAGATGTGAGAAGGGTAGCCAGCTGGGAGCAGAGCCAGATGAACCCCAACATTTGGGGGAGGAAGCACAGCGAGGAGTGGGCAGGGAGATAGGAGGGAAACCAGGGGAGAGTGGGTTAGGAAGCCAGGGAGAGAGAGTTCCAAGCATTAGGGAGTGCGTGACAGCGAGTGGGCCTCTCACCAGGAGAGACCTGGTGAGGACAGGACTGAAGGTGGCCCCAGACCAGGCCACAAGGGGAGCAGAGCTGCCTGAGCGGGTGGGAGCCGACGCAACAGAAGGGGCCTCCAGCCAGAGCTGGAGACAGAAATGCACCCCAATGCAGAAAGGAGAGGGAAGAAATACCCTGACCCTCTCCCCCCTCCAGCCCTCCTTCTCCTGCTCAAGCCTCCCAATGTCCCTACCCTTAAGGGAAGGAGGGAGGGGAGCCTGTGACACAGTCAATGGCAGCAGGACTCTGGGGGCAGGGGGTGGGGCAGAATCCAGGGCAGGGGTCCCAATGGAAGGGTCTAGGGGTGTCCCAGCTGGTAAGCTCCTTGGCTGTGAGAAGCCCCTCATCACCATCCCCTCCCCAAACAGGTCCTTGGCAGCAGTATCCACTCCCTTGTCATGGTCTTCCAAGGTAGACCTTACTGTGCCCATTTACAAATGGGGAAACTAAGGTTCAGAAAAGTAAAAATAGACCAACAAAAACTTGGCTAAGGATACAGAGCAGAATCAGGATTCAAACCCAGGTCTGCATGGTGCCAAACCTGGGGCTCTCACTGCTAAGCTTTGCTGCCAGGTTACTTACAGTCTCCTGAGGCACTGAGCATCCCACCAGTTCTGGGCACCCGAGTCTGGGTGCCCTTTGGCCAGGGAGAAGGCAGCAAATAGCTTTTGAGCTGGGCAAGAGGGATGATTATTCGACCTACAGTGGAAGAGTCAGGCCAACCAGGTTCACATCCCGCCCCTGCCACTGACTAGCTGTGGGGCGGTGAGCAGCTGGCCTCACTTCTCCGAGCCTCGGTTTCCTCATCTGTAAAATGGGGGTCGGTACTGATCTTGCGGTGTTGTCGAGGAGGTTAAATAGGGTTTTGTTGTCCCCCCACCCCCTCCCGCCCCTCTCCCAGTGAGATCGGGGCTCTGGGGAGCCGGGTGGGGAGGAACCCCGGAAGTATAATCTCCTCGGAAGGGCTGGCCCACAATTAGTGTCTCTATCCAGATCCGGACAGAGTGTCAGGAAGGTCTGCCCGGGGTCTCCCTGGCCTCCTCCTCCTTCCTCTCAGGGGCTCCCTCTGTACTTACTTTTGGTTCCCGCACCCAACGCCCCCACCTCCGGACCTGCGCGACCTCCCCGTCTGGCCGCTAGGTGGCGGGAGGGAGCTGCAGGACAGTGCTGGGGGAGGGGAGCGGACCCGAGCTCACACCTGGAGCTCTTCCCACCTCCACGGCTCGTCATAAAAGTGTGCGTGATTGTGTCTGTGTGTCCAAAGGGACCTGGGGGCTGTGGGCGCCTCGCCGTCCTCCTATTCCTCCCCCGAGGCTGCCTGGATCTCTCGGGAATCTCTGAGAAGCACAATAAAGGGAACTTGCACATGTTCAGCACCAGCCTATCCGCTCATCAGAGCCTCATGAGCTGGAACTGCTGTTACCTCCATTTTACACATGAGGAAACCGAGGCCCAGAGAAAGAAGTCAGGCGCCGAGGCCACTCTGCTGCTAAGTGGCAGAGCTGGGCTCAAACCCAGATCGGTCTGGCTGCAGGGGCCTGGGCTTTTCCCACCTGTGGGAAGAGGGCTTTCCCATGGGGGTAGGGGTGTCTCCTGGTATATGTGAGGAACTGGGAGTTAAATGTGGAATTGGGAGGGGGAAGTGGCCCAGAAACCAAGAAGCAACCCCCACCCCAGAGACAATGAGACTCCAGGGTGGCAATGGGGCCAGGATGGCAGACAAGGGACATGCACTCTGGTTCTGGTTCCTGCACTGAGCTGTCTGAGACCCAGGGGTTTGGCACGTCCCTGAGGCTGGAGGACCAGCGTGGCTACTGACCACCCAGGTCCTGTGTGATGCCCACTGTGCTCTCCCCTGCACTTCCACACACCCTCACCCATTCCTCTAGTGCAGCCTGGAGCTTCCTCTGTCCCTACTCACGTCCTGTCTTGCCTGACTGACCTCTCAGGGCAGAACACAGCACAAGGCCTGAGTGAGATGTGAGCACAGTCTGTGGTTACCGAATTGGGCCAAATCGATTGTGCTGGCAGGGTCCAGTAGCTCATTTCAAGGAAGTTCCCTCCCATGGGGATTCTTCCCCCACCGGAGCTGAGGGCAGGAGAAGAATAGGTTGTTTTTATGTTGTCATGCCTCTGATGTGACCTGTATCCCTGGGTCTGGGTCCCCCAAAGAAATCCTTCTTTCCACCCAAACTTTCCCATCTCCAGCCTTCAGCCCTGGATCAAGCAAACCTCAAGAGCAGCAGGACAGGAGACTGTAAGGCTAGACAACAAGTAGGACTTCCCAGGAGGAGCAAAGGAAAGCTTGCTTAAAGCTGCCATCATTCAGTGGAGTGGGCTGCCTTGCATTGCAGTAAGGTTTCTGGAGTTGCAAACAGCAGAGATAAAAATCAGTAAAAAGAGCAAGGCTGATTGGGAGAAATGGAAGGGGCTTGGTTTGGTTGGAGGTGCAGAAGGGCAGGGGCCCCACAGTGCAGGGCCGAGGTGTCTAGACCTTATCTGAGGGCAATGGTGGGTGGGGCCATATGTGGCAGGGACTCCAGCTGGAGAGTGAAATGGTGCAGTTTGGATCTTAGGTCTTTGTGTGGAGAAAGGGTTCCAGAGAGAGGCTAATGAGGAGGCTGATGCGGTCGTCCAGGCAAGAGGCGGTGGGTTTGAGGCAGGGTGGGGCCAGAGGGAATGGAGAGGAGGGTGGGGTGGACAGACGTTGAGGAAGTAGCATCCAGATGATGGTTAATTGAAAGTGGGGAGTGAGTAGGAGGGTGTCAGGCTGCAGGGGATTTGGGGGTGCCCCATGACCGAGGTGGGGAGCACTGGTGAGGAGCAGGCTGGGAGGCTGAAGATGAGCTCAGAAAAGGACAAGCTGAGGGGGAGGGTCTGGGGAAGCTACTGGTGGCACAGGCCTGGGCTTAGGAGAGGCTCAGACAGGAGCAAAAGATAGGGGGTGGGAGCAACTGAGGACGTGGGAGTAGCTGGCACCCCCACCCCCCACCCCCGTGAGCAGGGACGCCCCGACGGCTCCTCCGCAGAACAGACATTTCTCAGAGTAGCTGAGGCGGCGCGAATCCTGAGAGGCGGGAGGAGAGCCCGGTCAGGGGGGCGGGAGTGTCGGCACCGAGAGACAAGGGCAGCCCCTCGGGGGGCCCCCGAGGCCTCCCTGGCAGCCTGGGCTGGGGGACGCGGCCTGAGGTCTGGGCGACGGGGCGGGTCAGACCCCTCCTCTGGAATCTTCCGCGAGGTGGAGCAGCCTGCGAGGGCCGGGTTGGGGGAGGAGGCGGCGGCGGGAAGGAGGGGCCGGGCCTCTGTCCACGGCATTAGTGCTGGTTGGAGGGACGAGCGGGGTGCGGAGCCGCCAGGCCGCCCGTTGCCACAGCCGCCAAGCAGAGCGCCGCTGCCATGGCGCTGGCGAGGCCTCGGACCAGGGACCCCAGGCCCCCGGCCGCCCTCCTGCTGCTGCTGCTGCCCTGGGCCCCCGCCCTTGCCCTCCTGGAGGGTGAGTTGGGGCTAAAGCCTTGAGGGGGTCTAGGTGGGGGGGGGTGTCTGTCTCCCAAGGCAGACCAAGGCCTTGGGTACTGGGGCTGAGGGTGGGCTGGCCCGTGTGGGTGCCAGGCCAGGCTGCCGGCTGGGGCACAGGCTGGAGTTGTGGGTGCAGAGGGGTGTGCGGCTGTGAACCACTGGAACTCATGTGGGGCTCCAAGGAGGTGGGCGTGTTCTGCGGCTTGGAGGCTGTTGCCTGTGGAGGGGTCTCTGGGGGACGTGAGCTGGGTGTGATTTGTGGGAGTGGACTTGGGTGATGGGGTGGGCATGTATGTCTTGGGGGAGCTGTGTGTGGTGTGAGGTGTGTGTTGTGAAGTCTGGAGTGTTGCATTCAGTAAGGGAAGTGGGGTGTTGGGGTTGGGGGGAGCTCTGGGATATGAGGGGCTGAGTTTGGGGAGTGGAGGGTAGCATGAGCCCCACCCTAGAGTCTGTTCTGAGCCATATGCTGGGTTGTGGGGTGCAGGTTGTGGGTGTTGTAAAGTTGTGAGGGAGGTGGAGCTGTCCCAACATGAGCTGTGAGTTTGTAGGAGTTGTGGGTATGGCGAGTTGTGTCTGAGTTGTGGGGTGAAGTTGTCAAGTGGGCTGAACTGCATCTTTGCTCTAGACATGGAGGGCTTGAGGTGGGGGCAGTGGACACCAGTCCGTGGCTTGGGGGTGGAGAAGGGGAAAGGAGACCCAGGTAAGCCAAGCATCTGCCTGCACCCTCTCCATTTGTGTGTTAGCTCTGCCTGCACTGGGGGTACTGGGGACTGCTCAGGGGTCCAGGGGAGATGACCGGGGACTTTGACACACATGTATGTCCTCTGCTGCCCCCTCCCCAGCTTTTCCAGACCAAGTCGAATATGCTTCCCAAAGCCAGACTCCTGTTCACCAAGTGGTTTTTGCTTTTGTCCAAGTGGATTCACACGTGGGGCCTGGAATTTCTCCTGGGGGATCTGGGGGGATGCTTTGTTTTGGTCACTATGGCTACAGGGCCAGGCTGGGGAAGTCCCCTGCCCCCCCCCCACTGGCTAGACAAGGGAGCCAAGTGGGGCTGGATGGCCTGGGCTCCCCTGTGGCTGGGGGAATATGACTGCCCCTCAGCCCTGAGCTCCTCAGTCTTCCAGGGTATGGGAGTCGAGCCTCTCCAAGTCCCTACCTGGGGCCTTCCTCTATCCTCTCACGGGCATGCACCCACAAAGTTTTTGTCTCCTTACTCCTCTCTGCAGAGAAGTGAGGGGGATGAGGACCCCATTTTGCAGTGGAGGAAACTGAGGTACAGGGGGGGATGGGGCTTATAAGCTGGGCTCTGAGGTGAATCTGGGGCATGTGAGAGAAGCTGGGGGCCTGCTCTCTGCTCTCTGCACTTGAGGGGCATGAAATCCTGGTCTGTCCTCTGCTGTGCAATACACACAGGCACACAGACACTCACACACCTGAATGCATGAGGGAACACATCGCCACCTGTACAGGTGTGCACAGGCACATGCAGCCCCACCTGACATACACCCGTGCAGAAACATAGCATGTATACACACATACCAATGTGCACACAACAATGCGCATGTGTTGGCATGTGTAATTCACATGTACACACACATGGACCTTGAGGGAGAGCAACAGGTCTTTGCTGAAGAAGGGAATGAACACTGATATATATATGCTCACCCACACACAACTCCGCTGGGGTGGCCGGGGGCAGCCTTTCCCCCTGTGATTTCTGCACATAGAACCCCCTCCCCGGGGATCTCCGAAAGCCGGGGTGAGGTTCTGTAGGATTGAGCAGTTCTGGACGCCATTAGCCAAGGCCCAACTGCCAGGAAGGGTGTGCCTGACTAGCACAGGGGCTGGGGATTGTGTCATTTGAAAATCGACTTCCATCCCAGAAAGGGTGGGGGTTTCTGGAGGTCCTTGGCCCCTGGCTCTGCCACCCACCCCTGCCAAATCCTGAGCTGGGCCCCTCCACCCTGGCTCACTCTGCCACAATGGCCCAGCTGGTTGCTATGGAGAGGACCAAGCATCTTGGAGTACAATGGGGCTCATTAGGCCCTCACAGACTCACCCCCTCCACACACACCCCACCTCCCCCACCACCATCCTGCAACCCGCACACCCAGGGAGCCTGGCAGACAAAGGGGCAGAGAGTCCAGTCCCAAAGCCCGGCCCCTCCTCCAGCCAGAGCTGGAAGCTAGTGGAAGAGACACCCACACTGGACTGAACCTCAGCATCCTCCTGAATTGTTGGTGCTTGCCCCAAGTAAAGATTTGTTGATGAATGAATAAATAACATCAGCCATGACATGGCAGGCACTGGGCTGCTCAATAAACATCATCAAATGTAATTCTCATAACAGGCCTATGAGGCTGACTCTGCTACTCCCAGTTGAGAGAAGTGGAAAACAAGGGCCAGAAAGGGTCAGTAATTTGTCCAGAGTCACAGAGCTAGTCTGTGGCCAGGGCCATGACCGGACAAGAAGACTGTGGTGCTAGCCTATGCAAAGTCACATCTCTTTTCTATATCTTTGTAAAACAGGGACAAAACTGCTTCACTCTTAGGGCCTTTACAAGAATTGGATTAGAAAGCGCAGTGGTTCTCCAACTTAGGTTTTGGCATGGAGCCCCCAGTTTTAAAGCAAACTTTAAATGGAAGCTCATTAATAGTTAATAATGAAATAGTTAAAAGTGGTTTGCTCTGGAGGCAGGACCAGAACCCCATCTGCTGTGTCTTGCCCTTGCCCCCAGAGGTACCGCCAAGGCCCCAGCACTCTGAGCCTACAGCGTGAAAACACCAGGATGTGACAGTGCCAGGCACAGGCAATGCATGCAATCCGTGACAGCTATTGCTGTGATTACTGTTATCAAAAAAGATGCCTTTTATCCTCAGGGGGTAAACAATTTTGCAAAAAAGCATCCCTAACTTCCCTGCCTTCTTAGAGTAACTTACCTCTGAAGCAGTATTTGTAAGCCCTTATTACATTGTACAGCCTGACTTTTGGGGCCTAGCGAAGGGTGCGAGAAGCTCCCATAACTTAAGAGATCTTAAATTGGCTTCTCAGAAATAGTCTCTCTCTTGCTTTGTCAAGATAAGAAGCTTCTCCAAATCCACACTCAGTAAAACCCTTCTCATCCCTCACTGGGAGTTATAACCCGACCCATTGTACGTGCACATCAAGTGCGAGTTACTGAGGCCTGAGTCGCAGAGGGACTGCGATGGGTTCTGGGGAGACAGGAACCACCACCTGCTCTGCCCGGGCTGCTATGGGAACCTTTGCTCTTGAAATTCCTGTAGAGACTTTTCCCAGTGCCTGGGTGAGGCCGGGCTGGAATATACTCAAATGAAAATAGATAGGTGGCAATTTAGGGTTTGTAGAGTGGGAATGTGGACCACTCTGAAATCCGGAGCCAATCTGACTCTTAGTTTCTTTGAGGGATGTTCCCAGGCAAACTTGTCAATCTCTCTGAGTTAGAAAACTAGCAATTTTCCTAACAGCACCCAGGTTTTTGGGTTTGAATCCAATTTAACAAGGTAATCATAGATGCAAGGCATGTGGCACAGCCCTGAGCCCATGGTAAGCGCTCAGTAAACGGCTGCTATTAGGTTATCACAATCTTTCCACGGAGAAAGTTTCCTACCTGGCAGTGGATGAGGGGCAGGGGCTCTGAAGTCCCTTCTGCCTTGCCCAAGGCAGGCGGCAGGGCGGCAGGTCAAAAGGGAGGGGCGGGTGTCTGTTAATCCCTTCCCTGCCAGGTCTGCCGGGCAGCCCCAGAGGTCAGGAGGGATTTGTAAAGATAAGCACAGGCCCCTGGTCGCCCTGGCAACAGGCGCCACCCCTCCAGCCTGGCCCAGGAAACAGCCCCACTTCTCCCCTGTGGCCTCTCTACCCACACCCCACCTCTCCTGCTCTCCGCCCTGGGCGGGCCTGGCCCCCTCCGTTCACTTCTGGGAGTCAAAAAACCAAAGGTCAGCGGTTCCCCCACCTCAAAGTGCAAAGGAATGCCCCGGGGAACGCGTTGCTCTGCAGATTCTTGGGCCCCATGGGTTTGAATCTCTAAGTTTGGCGTGGGCCCAGGAATCTGTATCCTTACTACAAGCCCCAGGCAATTCTGGAAATCCTGGAGTGGAAGTACTGGAGCCGCAGGACCTGGGTTCGAATTTCAGCCCCTCACTGGCTGTGGAGACTGTATAGTTATTTCATCTCTGAGCCTCCTACTATCCACTTCATAAGGTAAATGTCACAGAAAGATGGTTATTCCTCACAGGCAGGCTTCTGGGTGCTCTTGTTCACCTCTCTGGATGGGCAGCTCACTTCCTCTCTGCTTGGCTCTGACTTGAGAAAGGCCTTCCTAATGCAGAGCTGGATTCTGTCTGCTTTAGCTCTGTCATTTAGGGTAAAAGACCATCTGCTCCCAGGTCCTGGGAGGACCCCCAAGAGTAGTCAGATGGTGATTAGGTGCCATCCCCACCCCCTTGGTGTCCTTTCCCCAGGCGCTGTCTCCTCAGGCTGGTCTCTGTCTCCTCTAAAATGGAGGGCTCTGAACTGGCGACAAAGCTCCAGATTGGGGTGTGGGTCCATTGGCCGGCACCAATGAGGGGCAGTGCACTGTTGGGATTAAATGGTGGTCCCATGAGTCGGGGCCCTTCGTGATGGCAGTTATGATGACTGCTCTACTCCACCATAGCCACTGAGGCTACAGCCCGGTCCTAAGCAGGTGGTGGGGCAAGGGATGGCCTCATCACAATGGTAATTAATGTCTGACCACTGCCCCTCACTGGGAGCTCGCTGCATGGCAGCGCTTTACTCACATCATGTTGGTGGCTCCTTATAGCAACCGCAAGAGGTGGGCACTGCCAGCACTACGGGGGCAACCCAGGGCTGCCTGATGCCCCAACCCATGTTCTCCATGGAGTGTGACTCCCTCCCACCCCATCAGCCTACAGTTGCTGCTGGGCACTGACCCCTGGGTGTCTAGCCCTGGAGGACTCACCCTTAATTGCTCAGCCACAGTGGTGGGTGGTGGGAGAAAGAAAGAACAGGCCACCCATAAGCCCCTTCGAGAGGCACAGAAGCCCCTTGCCCACCCCCATAGACCAGGCCCTGAGAAAGGGGGCTGGGGATGGATGCATGAGCTGGGGAGGGCAACTGTGGGCTGGACCCAGAGCCCTCGTGGGTCACCTTTGCCTAATAGTACTTCAGCCCCTCCACCCCTCTGCCACACGCCTGGCCCTGAGTGGGTGCAACGGCCTCCCAGTCTGGGAGTCTTGAAAGAGTGAGCCCATGTTGAGCTGTACCAGGTGCTTGGTGCACCTGGGGGTGGGAGGGGAGTCTGTCAGTATCCTCTGGCTCACTGTCCCCAGGCTGCTGTGGCCTGACTAGGAAGGGTAGGGGTCAGGCCGATGGACAGCCCCGCCTGGTGGAATGTAGATGACGCCTGAGAGGCGGCCGAGTCTTATCTGGGGGTCTTCACCAGAGTGGGGGAGGGGAGGGTGCAGGGCCTGGAGCTGTTGGGGTCTGGTTAGTGTCTGGATGACAACCTGGGTGGGGGAGGTGTGCCTCTTGGAGCTCCAGGTGGGGGGTGGGTGCCTCCTGAGCTCTGTCCCCCTCTGCCCATTAATAGTGACAACCACCACTTACTGCTTTCCTACAACTATGGGAACTTGAAGCAGGATGTGAGGCTTTGAATCCTACTATGCCATGAGGCATGTGCTATTATCACCCCCCTTTTCACATTGGGAAGGAGAGGCTCAGAAAGGAGAAAAGACCTGCCCAAGGTCTCCTAGCTCATCATCTCTTGTGCCAGGATTTGGACACAGGACTGTTTGACTCCAAAGCCTGAGTTTTTATCCTGGCATTGCATTGACAAGGTCCTTGGGAAGCTGGAAGGGGGAAGGGAAGGAGGCTGGCTCTCTGGGCTGCCAAACCATTCCTTCCACCCCGCCTGCCCAAGTTGGTGACCCTTTTGCAGAGGGAGCTCCCAGTGATGGAGGCCAGAGTCAGGACTGAATACCTGCTCTGGGCCACGTGACCTCACACCTCAGGCATTTGCTAATGGGGGGTAAAATGAGGATTGGGGCTCCCCTGTGAGAAGTTCCCAGGCAGGCAGCAAGGGGGGGCAGAGGAGGATGGGGATGAGAGGCTGAGCCTTTGAAGTCCTCCCTCCATCTTCCAGAGATCAGGACCATCTCCAGTTTCACACAGGGATGGAGTTACCGACCCCCCAGGAGGAGAGGTGGAGGGGCCTCCTGGGAGGGAGTGGGCTCTGCAGAAGGGGAACCCAAGAGGTGCCTTCTGTCCTGGGTGGGTGGAAGCCTGTCCTGGCTGCTGTGCAACCTCAGCACTTTGGTTCTCTGAGCCTCAGTTTGCTCTCTTGTAAAATGGGTCTGACAGTCCCTGTCTCAAAGAGGCACTGCTGGGATTCGATGTGCTGGTGGAGGGAAAGTTCGTACACAGGGTCAGTGAGCGTCTACTGGCTGGCCCTGCTCGGGGTCACAGCCTTCCCTGGTCCTTTTTCTCTCTGCTATGTAGACATCCCCAAACCCTTCCCAATTCCGGGTGTAGAGGAGTCTAGCCTGCTGGGACCTGGCTTGTAGACCCCCCGGCCATCCCTCCATATTCCTGAGTACAGTCAGGCCCATGCTGCTTTCCTGACTGGGATGGGCAGAGAGCGTGGGAAGGCCCCCGCTTCTGCCTACCCTGACCAGCCAGTTTCCCCTTTCTACAGGAACACTGCCTTCAGAGCCCTCGAGTGCCTGTGCCTCCAGCCCGTGTGCTCCAGGGACAGCATGCCAGGCTACAGAGAGTGGTGGCTACATCTGTGGGCCCACAGAATCCCAGGGCTGTGCCACCCAGCCATGCCACCATGGTGCTCTGTGTGTGCCCCAGGCTCCAGATCCCAACGGCTTCCGCTGCTACTGTGTGCCTGGCTTCCAGGGCCCACGCTGTGAGCTGGACATCAATGAGTGTGCATCTCGGCCCTGCCACCATGGGGCCACCTGCCGCAACCTGGCTGATCGCTACGAGTGCCACTGCCCCCTTGGCTACACAGGTAACGGTCCCTGCTGCCCCAGGAGCAGCTCTGTGATGTCGATACCGTCAGAGGTTATTGGCTGTAAGCATCTTGAATTCAGCTTTGACTTTAGTATAGAGACACCTCCAAGCATCCTGGAGGCTCTAGGATATGAACGTGTATATACTCTTGGTCTTGCTATAGTACAAACACTTCTCAGACTAACCTGGCAGCTCTGGATGAGAGCACATATGTGCAAGAGACACTTGACAAATGTTATTTCAGTCCCTTCTACAGAGGTCAGTTTGGTGCTGGGGCTGGAGACACCCCTCAGGCATCTCTAGCAGGACTAGGGTGCAGATATGCCTGGTTTGGCTTTAATGTGGACATCCCAGACTCTCCCAGTATTTTACTCACTCCTGATCTGTGTCAAGCTGGAATGCAGACAACTTCTAGCTCATCTGATGTTTCTAGAAGGTTGGAGTGGAGACTGCCTCTTCTCTGGGCATCACCCAAAGCTCTAGTAGAGACCCTCTTGGTCTCATTCAAACTATAATGTAGACATACCCCCAGGGACCCCTGCTGTCTCCAGAATGGGCAAGTGTACATTAAAGTGCTCAGAAAAGTGAGGGCACTTAGTAAATGTTAGTTCCTTCCTCCAGAGTACAGAGCTGTCCCCATCCCATCCATGCTCCAAGACACAGATGTCCCAGAGCTCCCTTTCTCCAGGCCTGATGTCAGGAAGGTGGGTGTGGCTGGGGACAAAGGCAGGTCCAGCAGCAAGGCTAGGTCTAGGGTAGTCTGGAGTCTACAGTGGAGACATTCTGGTTCTACTTGAACCCTGAACTCAGGTAACCTGGTTCTGAGGGCAGAGGGAGTTTGATGTCACCCTGGAACAAATGGTACAAGTTAGGGAGCTGGGTCCCAAGGAAGGGAGGATGTAGCTCTCAGCACACCAATAAGAATGGGAAAGATATGGTTCCATGTGTCTTTCTCATTATTTAAGTGTCTCAGTGTCTGTAGAAGTATGTATGTGTGAGTGTGGTTCCTGTTAGTCATTATTTAAGTGTCTCAGTGTCTGTAGAAGTATGTATGTGTGAGTGTGGTTCCCGTTAGTCAGTGTGTCTCCTAGTATGAAGGACTGCTAAGGCCTCTGTGTGTCTGCCAGTATCTGTGGGCTTCTTGGCCCTGTGAATGTGTTTATATGAAATGTACGTATGCGAGTGTTAGCAGGGGCATGCACACCAGGATGTGGGGTGCTCAGATGCTCTGTGTAACTTTTGGGCTGGCTGTGGATGTGAGTGGGGGCAGCATCTGCCATGACTCATTGCTCTTCTCCTTCCCTTCCAAGCTGGGTGGGGGAGGTTGAGATTCCAGGCAGCATGGGCCTGGCTCCCCCTGGCACGAGGGTGGGAGTGGGGCTGGGGTGGGAGGAGTGAGGGAGGGGTCAGAGGAAGGAGGGGACAGGTTTTGTGCTGAGTGGGGGGGATGTTCCAGCTGGAGCCAGCCAAGTCCCTGATCCTCCCCCAACCAAACCCACTGAGGAGGGGGCAGGGCCTGCTGGAGTCTACACTGACATCTCGGCCCCAGGATGAACACAGGTGGTATACCTCCAAGCCCTGAGATTCTGCCACTTCCCTCACCCTTCATCTCCACCCTCACCCTAGAAGGACCACCCAATCATCCTGGTTTGCCTGGAATGTGGGACTTTCCATTTTAAAACCAAGGCAGTGGAGGGAAACTCAAGAATTTGGCTGCTCTACTCAAGCATCTTCTCCAGAAGCAGTTATGATATTTCTCATACCTGGGGTCCTTCTCCAATCCCCTCAAAGCCACCAGAGTGATGCTTCTAAAATGTAGCTAGGACCACATCACTCAGCTGCCTACAACCTTTACGATGAGCCCAAATTCCGTTACCTGGCCCCCAAAGTCCCACCCTTCCCCACCCCTGCTTCACTTCCTCCCCTCTCCCCTTTGCTCCTGACCGTCCATGCA
>PVKY010002660.1:0-24622 GCA_004027775.1 Bradypus variegatus | reverse complement strand
GGACTCGTCACTGCCTTCTTGCTGGGTGACCTTGGGCAAGTGCCTCAATCTCTCTGTATTATGGTTTGCACTGTAGGACTGATGCCAGCCACGTGGTGCTGTCAGGGAATGAAATGTAATAATGGATTTTTAAAAAAATGTTTATAGTGGTAACATATGTAACACAAAATATCCCATTTTAACCATTTTTAAACACACAGTTGATTACATTCATAATGTTGTGCAACCATCACCACCATCCATTACCAACATTTTTTCATCACCAGAACACAAACTCTGCACCTATTTAGCAATAATGCCCCATTCCACCCCTTCCCGTTAATCTGTAATCTGTAATGTACTTTCTGTCTCTTTGAATTTGCCTATTCTAGATATTTCACATAAATGGAGTCATACAACATTTGCACTTTTGCGCCTGAACTATTTCATTCAGCATAATGTTTTTAAGATTCATCCAGGTTGTAGCACTTCATTCTTTTTTCTGGCTGAATAATATTCTGTCATACGGACAGAATACATTTTGTTTATCTATTCATCTGTCAAAGGACGCTTGAGTTGTTTCCATCCTTTGGCTATTGTGAATAATGCTGCTATGAGCATTGGTGTACAAGTATTTGTTGGAGTCCCCACATTCAATTCTTTTGGGGGTGTATGCCTAGGAATGGGACTGCCAGTTCATATGGTAATTCTATGTTTAACATTTTGATGATCTGCCAAACTGCTTTCCATAGTGATTGATTTTAAGATAATTAATTTCCAGGTCTACTAGAAATTTAAGAGGTTTTGTGGGCAATTTAAATGTAAGGATCTATCCCAGAGCTTGGTATATAAGGGGTTCTCCCTAAACATGAATCATCTCAGGCTAGGTCCCCTCTTGAGGGCCCCAGATCAGCTTCAACCATAAAATAAAGGAAACAATCGAGAGCAGCTATAAGTGATCGAGCACCTGCTTAGTATATGGCATCCTCCCATTTTACAGCTGAGGAAACTGAGGCTCAGAGAACTGCCAGGGGTCCCACAGGGTAATGGTGGTGGCAGGACTTGAACTTGGGCCATAACATGCTGCCCCACTGTGTATGGATCCAGAAAGCACAGTGGGGACTCCAGAAATCTCTGCCAAAGGCCTACTCTGTGCCTTCTCAGCTCCTAATCATTCATTTATTCACTCATTCATTCATTCAACAACTATGTGCCAGGCTCTGAGGCTACATCAGTAAACAGAACAGATGAAAATTCTGGTCTTTGTAGGGCCAGGTTCTAGAGAGGGAGTCAGAAATTAAACAAACAAAATATAAAATAGACAGCATGATGGATGATGACCAATACTATGGAGAGGAAAAAGCAGGGTAAGGGAATGGGGGAATCCTGGGATGGGAAGCAGTGCTGCCATTTAAATAGGGTGATGAGGGTGACTCATCGAGAAGACGACTCTGAGTAAAGACTTGAAAAAGGTGAAAAAGTGAGCCATGCAGCTGTCTGAAGGAAGAGCATTTGAGACAGAGGGAACAGTATGTGCAAAGGCCCTGTGGTGGGAACTTGCTTGGAAGGGTGCAGACCATCTAGGAGGTCAGTGTAACTTAAGTGAAGGAGCAAGGAGGAGAGTCTTTAGGGGAGACGGTCAGGGAGAAATGGCAGGTCCAGACTGCGAGAGGCTCTGTGGACTTGGGCATTTATGAGGCAGATGAAGTCACTGGAGAGGGCTGCTGTGTTGGGGGCCAAGGTGGGCCCCCAGGGGCCCCCTCAAATCCAGCATGTGAACACAGCCCCCCAGCCAAGGCCTGACTAGAAAACAGTTGCTAGCCATCCCTTTTCCATTCACTAGTCTCCCTCACCCCGAAAGGGGAGACTTGAGAACTTGTATCGTTGAGTTCTGAGTGTCTGGGGCCTCCTCCTGGGCTTAGAACAGCTGATGAGGCAGGTGTGGGCCTCAGGCCTGGAAGAGAATGTGGCGATAAGAACACTTGCTTAAATTAAGGCTTGACAAAGCCTCCCAGTAGGATTGGCTCCTGGCCAGGGGTTAGTGGGGCTGGCTGAGAGCCTTCGAGGGGGCAGGACCTGCGGCGTGACGGCCCCACACGGAGCTCCCTCTCATTGCCCCCATGTGCTATGCCCTTCTGGCCAGGCCGGCAGCCATAGCTGAGGGCAGCACGAACCGACAGCCAGGATTCCCCCTGGAGCTGCGAGGCTGAGGGCGATTCTTGGGAAGCAGCCGCTGGCCTGGCCTGTCCCGGGCTGGACAGGAAGGCGAGCAGCTTCCTCACGTCAGGCCTATTCATAACCCAGCTTTTGCTCCCCAGGCATGAAGCGCAGTGGGCTCTGTGAGTCACTCGGGGGCCTCTCAGGCATCTCCCAAGGGGACAGTGGAGGAGTGCGTGCCTTTGGCCCCCTCCTCACTCCAGCCCCTTTCCCCTGAGACCTGACTTCATGCCTATTTCCAGCCTCAAGTGCCTCTCTGAGTCCTGCCCTGACAAGTTGGAGAGCTCACACCATGGGGACGTTGTCTCAAGCCAAAGCCTTGGCTGTTTGCACTTGAACATATTTCTAGAGTCTTCTCTAACCAGAAATGAAATGTCCCTTCTTGGCTCCTGGGATAGTGAGACTTCCTCCTTGTGAGGCCCTGTAAGGGCTGCGGGAGACACTGGCAAGGTGTTGATAGGTGTTTAACAATGGACTCCCCGAATAAAAGCCCTGCTCTGCAGCGTGAGCGAATCTCTGACGTGTGACACTCCTGGGAAGATTTCCAGCTATTAACGCGATACCACACGACGCAGGGATGGAAAGAGATGGGCACGGCGGAACTCTCGCGAGATGATGAGGCGCAGCGCCAGGTTCTCGCGAGAGGATGAGAGCAAAGCCCGGGAAGTGCGGCGGATCTCGTGTGAGGCAAGAGCGCCCTGAAAGCTGCTGAAGCCTTTTTCTGCCAGAAGAGTCGCCTTAAACGGCATATTGCAGAAGCTTTGGAAATTCCTTGGACAGTGGCTGCTCTGGTGCCCAGAGCTGGGGTGGGGGCATCCCCCTGGAAGGGGGCTGAGAGGGGTGGGTGAAGAACACTGCTCAGACGACTGGGGGAGTTCCAAGCCGGAAGCGAGAAAATTCGAGAAAAGCCGAAGGAAGAAAAGAGTCCTTCCCCCCACTCTAAACCCCCTCCGTTGAATCTTGGTGTGTTTCTTTCCAGTCTTCGTTCTCTATTAGGAATGTTTGGTAATTTGCTGACTTTAGACGGTTGGTGTATGTGCAGTGTGGTTTCCCCTTTTCACTTCACGGGCCATTGCGAGCACCTTCCAGAATCACTGCAAATGCTTCCCAGTTCCTTGCTGCAGGTGGTGCAGCCACATTGGAAAACTGGTTTGCAGTTTCTTAAAAAGTCAAGCATAAATTTATCATATGACCCAGACATTCTACTCCAGGCAATCTACCAGAAAGAAATGAAGACGTGTGTACACAAAAGCTTGTATGTGAATGTACATAGCAGCATTATTCCTAATAGCCCCAAGTGGAAACAACCCAAGTGCCCACCAACTGGTGAATGGGTAAAGGAAATATGGTATAGCCATGTAATGAGATGATGGAATGCTATTCGGCAACCAAAAGGAATGAAGTATAATACACACAACATGGATGAACATCAAAAATATTAAGCCATGTGACAAAGCCAGGTGTCAAAAGACTGTATGTGGTATGATTCCAGTTACATGAAATTCCCAGAAAAGGCGAATTTCTGGAGATGGGAATGGGGTGTGACTGCAAATGATGGGTGTGCCAGTTTGAATGTATTATGTCCCCCAAATGCCATTATCTTTGATGTAGTCTTGTGTGGGCAGACCTATCAGTGTTAGTTGGATTGTAATTCTTTGAGTGTTTCCATGGAGATGCGCCCCGCCCAACTGTGGATGATGACTAATTGGATAATTTCCATGGAGGTGTTGGCCCGCCCATTGGGTGGGTCTGAATTAAATTACTGGTGCACTATATAAGATCAGACAGAAGGAGCAAGCTGCAATAGCCAAGAGGGACACTTTGAAGAAAGCACAGGAGCTACAGATGAGCGACAGTTTGAAGACAACCGTTGAAAGCAGACTCTTGCTCTGGAGAAGCTGAGAGAGGACAATACCCCAAGAGCAACTAAGAGTGACATTTTTGAGGAACTGCAGCCTAGAGAGGAACGTCCTGGGAGAAAACCATTTTGAAACCAGAACTTTGGAGTAGACGCCAGCCACGTGCCTTCCCAGCTAACAGAGGTTTTCCGGACGCCACTGGCCATCCTCCTGTGAAGGTACCCGATTGCTGATGTGTTACCTTGGACACTTTATGGCCTTAAGACTGTAACTGTGTAACCAAATAACCCCCCTTTTATAAAAGCCAATCCATTTCTGGTGTTTTGCATTCTGGAAGCATTTGCACACTGGAACAATGAATGTGAGGGATCTTTTGCGGGGGGTTGGAAATTTTCTAAAATTGGATCGTGGCAGTGGCTTCACAAGTCTGTACGTTTAGTAAAAGTCATCCCACTGTAAACTTAATGGATGGACCTTACAGCATGCAAATTTTCCTTCGTAAAGCTGTTCAAAAAAATGTCCCTGGAACACCCTCTTCAGTGGATTCATAACATTCCTTCAAGAGTATGTACTCTAATTTACTGAACATTCTCCAATTATTGCACACTTCAGTTGTGTCTGCTTTTTTGATGCTGTAATAGCACAGGGATGAACTTTTCTGGTTTAGGATTACTTCTTCGTCTGTATTTGCAGAAGAGGGCTCTCGAGGTCAAAAGCTATGAACATTCTTAAGGCATTCAATAGGACAAAATCAAATCAACTCAGCCACTTGAGAGTTGTGATTTCCTGCCCTCTCCTGATTTCCCCCCACACACCCAGAACACACATATACACACACACACAAAAAAAAACCCCCACTACTCTGTGGTATTAAAAATTAGGATAGTGGCTGTTCTTGGGGGGAACTGTGACTAGAAGGGGGTTTCTGGGGACTGGTGTGCTCTGTTTATTTTTTGAATTGAGGTATGATTAACATACAGTAAAATGTTCAATCAGTTGTACCATTGGGTGATTTTTAAAAATATATGACACACCTTTGTAACCATCATTCAGCTCAAGATATAGAACATTTGCATCCCCCTAGAAAGCTCCCTCCTGCCCCTTCCCTGCCAAAGTTAACAGTTTCTCTGACCTCCATCACCAAGAGTTCACTTTTCCTGTTCTTGGATTTCTCATAAATAGAATCATAACGGTTTTTAAATTTTATACAGGTAAGTTCTTTAGGCTAGAGCTGCTGAGCTATTTGCTCATGTTGTACTTCTCTGATTATATGTTATACCTCGATAAAAAGTCAAAGGAAAAGTGTGGGGTCAAGGGAAAAGGATATCAGGGCATTGTCTCCCATGCCTGCGTCCTCCTCGCTGACCATTGCTTCTTGCAGGAGTGACAGTGAACTGAGTCCAGCTGTGCCACTCCTCCAGGTGTCTCAGTCGAAGTCTTTGGTAGGGGGCAGAGGGGGGAGCTGGGCTGTGCATTTGAGCTAATCTTGCCTCTCTCTTCTCTCTCCTTTGTTTCCTGTCTGTCGGTGCCTTGTCCCATCATCTCATGTGCTCCGTGTGTCTATAAAGCCTCATTCGTGCTGTCTGGCAGGGAGCATCATCTCATCTCATCTCATCTCACGGCCCTGGCACTGCCCCAGCATGGCCATCTCATCACGTCTTGCCCTGTGGGAGCAGAAGGAAAGTGACGCTTGGGGTCAGGGCTGTGGCTGCAGGGGCGTACTCGAGGCTCGAGGACAAGTCGCAGCCCAGGTGGCCCAAGCTGGGCCCTCCACCTCCCCTCTCCGGCCAGGAATCTGACATTTTGCTCTGTGGCATGTGGAGCCCACTCCCATCTTCTCACAGCTTAGCTCAGTAGCCACAGCCTTTGCGGTGTTGGTGGCCATGTCCTCAACTCTTCCCATGGTTTCCTGGTGGACAGCTTTTCCCTGTTGTTTTTGCTTGGCTGGTGGTGTGGAAGTGAGAGCTGAACAGCCATCCCATCTCCATCTCCATGGCAGTTCTCATGAGCACAATGGGTTGTGTGGGAAAGGTGTGTGGGGTGGGGGGTGAGGTCGGTGGGAAGTGGAGGCAGTGCTCTTGGCTGCCATGTTTATTATCTAGGGATGAGTTTCCCTTGTCCCTTCCTTCTGTCACCATGGAAACTAGAAACAAACACTTCTGTATGTGATTTGATGAATTGGAGATGGAAGGATGGGGTAGGCCAGAAGCTTCTTTCTTCCTGCCTTCTGGGAAGTTGAAAATTTAGAAGGAAGCAGATGTTAACACATGTTGAGTGAGTCTTAAGACTTGCTCACACTTAGGAGTGTGTGTCACTTTGCATCTGGAGAGAAGAAGTGTGATGTGCATGTGAGCCCAGCATCGCATACCCTGCCCACCCCACCCCACCCCCAAGACCTTCTCTATTCCTGGCACAGGTCTGCATGTACCAGCCTTCTCCTATGGCCTCTGCTTTGTCTCCTGGCCTCTCCTGTCTCCTTTAGATTCCCCCTTTATCCGCTAGGCTGCAAAGAGTGAGTCTGCCAGACACCCACAGAGGACCTCGATAAGAATGTTATTTTAAACCATTGTGTAGCCCTTTCCTTATAAAGCACTGATGTTTTTGTTGTCACAGGCAGTCAGGTGATGCTGATTAAAGCCACAACCCAGCTGGCCACAGCCAGGCCCATGCTTCAGACCCTAGGGCCACTGTGGCAAATGAAGAGGCTTCAGCCTTAACCCAGGTCCAGCCAGTTCTGGACCATGTTTCTGGGGTAAAATGTCAGTGTCCAGCTCTACTGTTTTAGGACCCAGTGTTGGGGCATCCCTTGCTGCCCAGGTTTAAGGACCACTGAGAAGCCGTAGCATTAGGTCAGTTGAGTGGGCTGAGGTCACAAACCTTGTATACAAACCTTGGCTGTAAGCACCTTCTATATTATTGTGTTCCTGGCACACAGTAAGTGATGAATAAATATTAGCTGCCATTAGTTCTATTAATTCTAATAACTCTAGCTCTATCATATTAACTCTTACAGCCCTTTGCTATAAGCCAGGGTGGGGAGTGAGAATGCGGATGGTTCCCTGTGATCCATCCCCTTCTGGGAACTAGAAAAGCTCCTTCTGGAGTAGGTCTTCCCAGAGCTGGGCCTCTTGGATGCAAGGAAGGGAACTGGTGGCTTTGATGGTCTAAATTTGTATCATGAGGACACTCGGTCCAGGCTGAAAGCACATGGACTGCTATAAACTCTGTTGTTTGCAAATTTCATTTTCGTGCACCATCTTGGGGCTTCCCAGAGCCCTGCAGAGCCTCACCCTGCTTTGCTGTGGCCTCCCATTCATGGGCTTGGTCACGTATGTCTCGCTTAGTTCCCTCTCAGGCTCCATCACAAACTGAAGGGCAACTTGCCCTCACTGGTTCACTCACTGAGCGCTCTCCTTTACTTCTGCAAAACAGATTCGGGAGGAGGACAAGAGCCCACCACTATCCTCGCCCCCTCCCCTTTTCTCTGTCATCCCAGGAGGCTTCATTCGGCAACTGGTTCGAGAGACTGAGAAAGAGTCCCAGGAAGTGCGACGGAAGAATCAGGCAGTGCTTGCCTCTCCAGAACGAGAGGTAAGGGGCCCCACCGAATGGGTACCAGGTGCCTTTCAGTTCCCACTGTCTTCTTTGAGTCTCCTCTGTGCCACTTGCTATCCTGACTTTGCTCTCGGGCTGTCCCCACTCTGAGGAATGATCTTTCTCCAGCTTAGCCCCTTGAGCTCCTTCCTATGCACCTTTCAAAACCCAGCTCAAATAGCACATCTCTGGAAAACTTCTTCAATTGCTGTATTCCCTTTCTTTCCCACCACGTCCTCTAAGCCTGTCTTAATTGTAGTCCATATAGTAATTGTTTCATCACATGATTTATTTGACTAGGAATTCCTTAAGAGCAACAACTAGCTCTATCATTCAACTTTGTATCTTGAACAGCTCTCATAGTAGCTGGCCCATAGTGAGTGCTCAACGGATGTTTGTTTAATGAATGAATGAAAGAGTGGTATCAGTTGATATATGGTTGGTGGGAATAATTTTACCCCTACTTTTGCAGAAAGGGAAGCCTAGATACCAACTAAGGATGTGTAATTAGTTCACTTTAAGCAAAGATATCCAGTTGGTACTCACTGGTGTAGCTGTAGTGGTCGTTAGAATATTGAAGCCCTAACATATCAGGTGGTAAATGGCCACAGCCCCAAGCTTCCTGAGCTCCAGCAGCTATGTTCAATAGGCTCTTTGCCTGAGTCCCTTGGAATGGTCCAGTAACTAAAGGATTAATGCTCTACACAGGTAGAGACCTCTGTAGTATGTTCCAGCTGTCATCCCTGTTGATTGTTTATTTTCCTAAAAACTCATAACTACTTTGTATAGCACTGCTGGGGTGAAATGATGATTGGACGAGATGTAGCCCCTTGTTTAAGGACTTGCAAACTTGTCCCTAATGGTGGCCAGCACCATGTCCCTTCTTTTCTCCAGCTCCTTAGCCAGGGTGCCTGGGCAGAATGTCCAGGCCAGACACCGGAAAGGCAGCCTTGGAGCCCTGTTCATCTTGAGAGTAGCCGTGTGTCAGGCAGTAAGGGCATTTCCGGTGCCGCCTTGAGGCCAGATGAATGCTGCAATGATTTAGCAGGGAGGTCTGGTGTTTGCTTAAGCCAAATGGCCATCCTGCCTCCCCCTCTGCCCTCAGCTGTTGTTTGCTGGCCAGTTCCACATGTGCCTCCACCCATCCGTTACAGCTACATTAGCAAAGTCCCCCAGCCAGCTGAACAGCAGCAGCTGCCAAACATTCCACCAAGTCTTTATGGGGCAGGATGACACAGGAACACAGGTTCTGTTCCCACCCCTGCCTGACCCAAAGTGTAATTGGGGACCAAGGCCAACCCCAGTAGGCTGTTGTTCAGTCATGAAGAAATGTTATGGGGTTATGTTTATCACTAGACAAAAGCAGTATCACTCATTTGATATCCCAGGAAGCAATGAGGTGGATGTGATTATACCCACTTATTGGAGGTGGAGACTGAGGCCCAGGGAGGTCAAGTGACTTGCCCAAGGTCCTGAAGCCAGATAGAGGCAGAGCCAGGGCAAGAACCTGTATGTACACCACTCCACCAATCTGCAGGGGAAGAACCAGTCTGGTGAGGGAGGTGGCTGGTGGTGGCCACAGAGGGCTGGGGAGGAAGGGTTCCAGGAAGCTGAGGCTGTGCCAGAGTCTCTGTGCAAAAAGTTAAGAAGCTCAGCTGGGCGTAGGATGGGGATGGAGCATCACTGCTGGGTCTGGCTGGAGGGAGAGCTAAGATGTTGGAAAGGCAGGCCTCAGGGCACAACAGGTGACTTTGCCCTGGGCCAAGATACTCCCCAGGGGCTGAAGAAGGGGAGCCTCAGAACATGTTCCTGTGAGGGAGCAAGCCCTAACCGGCTCCTACCAATTTCATTTTCTTTTCCCAATCAGTAAATAACTCTGTACACTCTTCCCTTGTCCCAGCAAAACCGTTGCATTCGATCCTCTCATATAATCCTTGGAAGGAGTTACGTAGTCCATTCTCATATTGCAGGAATAGAAAACAAGGCTCAGGGAGATGACCTGATTTTTCCTAAGGCCACCCATCCAGGGAAGGGCAGGGACAGGCTGCAATTACACTGGTGTAGAAAGAGACCTGTTTCCAGTGTCAGCAGACCTGGTTTCTGGTTCTAGCCCCACCACTCTGTGTGGTGCAGGCCAAATTCCTTTCCCTTCTCTCAACCTTAATTTGCTCCCGTAATATGGATATGCTGTCAGTTTTCTCTCTGCCCCAGTAATTCTAGGGGTGCTACCTCCCCATATATTCAGAATGGTGCAGACGGGACTAAGAGCTCAGTGACTGTGAAAGTCCAAAGCTAGAGAATTCATGAGAGACGGGGGGTGGTTACTGTGCTCGGCCCATCATCCCCTTGTTCCTGTGTCCTCCATGGTGGTTGGTTAAAAATAAGGCAGTGACTCCCTTTTTAAAAATTTAAATATATTTTTTAAAATTGTAGAATATAACATATATACATACAAGTGATAACTTTCCAAGTGCAATTTAGCAAGTAGTTAGAGAACAAATTTCAAAGAATGTTGTGGGTAACAGTTCCACAGTTTCAGTTATTTCCTTGTGATATATAACATATATGTAAAAAGGTAGTATCTTTCGAAGTGTGATTTAACAAGTAGTTATATAGGAAATTTCCAAAAATGTTATGAGTTGCAGTACCATAGTTTCAGTTATTTCCTTATTGTGAAATATAACATATACAAAAAGATGATAACTTTCAAATTACAATTTAAAGAGTAGCTATAGAACAAACTTCAAAGAATCCTATAGGTTACAGTTCCACCATTTCAGTTCTTTCCTTCTAGCTATTCTAATACCCTAGCAACTAAGAAGAAGAAAATTATATAGAGGTTCAATATTCATAATCTTTGTTAAATTTCATCTTGTCTGTTGCTACCCCTTCCTCTAGTTTAATCACCTTCTCGATCTTCAGGGATGTCTAGGCGGTCACCACCCTAACTTGCTCATGTTGAAAAGGGGTGTCAACATTATGGGAAAAGGGGACACATGGTTGATGTTCTTGAAGAGGCTATTGCCTCTTGGTTTTGGGACTTACCTGGCATAGGAGTTCTCTGGAGGATTTCAGTTTCTGAAGAATAAACTTAGTGAGTGAAATTTTATAGAGTCTCAGTTAGGAACCCTGTTATTCTTTAGGGTTTGGGGGGGTACTGTTGACTTGGGCTTATTATACTGTGGCCATTTGGGATATCTAGTTGAAGCTTGCATAGGAGTAACCTCCAGGACAGCCTCTCGACCCCATTTGAATTCTCCCAGCCTCTGAAACCTTACCTTGTTGCCTTTCTTTTTCCTCTTTTGGTCAAAAATGCATTCTCAAACCCTTGATGCCAGGGCCAGGCTCATTCCCAGAATCCATCCCATGTCACCAGGGAGACTCATTCATCTGGGGGATCCTATCCCACTTGGGGTGGAGGGTGATGAATTTATTTGCAGAGTTAGGCTTACAGAGAGAAAGAGTGACTCACTTTTGAAGATGGTGTAGACGGCAGCGAGATGTTCTGTGTGTGGCCAATCCCCCTTCCAAGGCTGTGTCCTGCCTGACTCCAGGAGATCAGACTGAGCCACTCGCCATGAGACTAGCACGGTACTTCTCAGCCCTGGATGCACACTGGAATTGCCTGGGGTGAGGGGTCATGATCCCGACCGCTGACATCAAGCTCTGATAAGACTGTATAACAATTAAGGCACTGAACTTAAAGTCAGAGAGACCTGGCTCTACATTTGGTCCCTTGGGCACTTTACATCTTTGTGTCTGGTTTCTCATCTACAGTATGTGGAGAAGCCTAGAACCTCTCTGGGTGATTAGGAAGATCAAGTCAGATATTGTAAGAGGGGGATTTGGGGCCCATTGCAAGGGATCTATAAATGATAGCCATTATTATTATCATTTTAAAAAAGTAAAGATAGAGGCTATGCTTGAGGCATCCACAACCTAACCTAGAACAGGAGAGAGACACAAATGGAAGCTAGGGTGGAATGCAGGATGTGGTCATGGCTGTGGCAGGTGTACTAGCACGGTGCTCGTGGACTTCGTGGACGAGGGAGATGGTTTCTTGCTGAAGTAGTCAGGCACAGGTTTGTGGAGAAGTTGGTATTTGAGTTGGGTGTAGAAGGATGAGCAAGACTTGAGCAAGTGAAGAGGGGAGCAGTGTTTAGGCAGCAAGTTTGACATAAGCAAAAGTGTAAAAGGGTTGGGTATGAGAGGAGAAGCCCTGATGTAGCTAAAGCTTGGGAATGAGCAGAGACAATTGGACCAGACTGGAGGTTGGGACTGCTCATTGAGGACCTTGAGTGTCAGATGGTGACGCTGAGTGATTTTCCTGTAGGCTTTGGTAGCTGCCAAAAACTTTTGATCAAGTTTAAAATGATACTGGCAAATTGGAGGAACACCAGCTCAGAGGTTGTGACAATGGTCTGGGTTTGGGAAAGGAGACATAGAGTGAATCTTTGCAGGGTGGAATCAACATGATCCTGGGGCCAGTTTGAATGTAAGAGAAGGACAAGAAGCCCAGAGCCCCAGACATGGGCATCAGGGAGGCTAGTGTTACCTCTGTAGGACAGAAGAACCCAGACTAGGGCAGTGGTGAAGCCTGCGTCGGGTTGGAACAACTGATGGAGCTCTTTCAGGCTGGTTTGAGGGTGAAGGGCTGTTCAGAACTGTAGTCACATGGCAGTAAAAAGACAGTGGGGATTCCTTGGGTGACATGTAACCCCAAATGTCTAGGTCAGGCAAGAGGGGAGGAGCCCTGGGGCAGAAACCAGAACGCTTGCTTGATCTGGGCCATGGAATGTACAGCTCAGGGCAGCAGAAGGAGCAGCAGTCTGCGTTCAGTTCTCTGCAGTCTCCAAAGTGCTGTTCCACATCTTGTCCTACAAAAGATCTGGATGGTCAGGTGGAATATGCCTTTACTGGGGGGAAACTGAGGCTCAGAGAGGAGAGGTGATGTACATGGTCACCCAGCTATAAAGTGTAAGAGCCAAGATTTAAGCAGGTCCTCTGATGACAGATTCCAAGTCCTTTCCCCGATCCCTGCCTGGCCCAGCAGGAAGAATTCAGGTGGAAATAATAATAGTAATAATAACAGCAGTAGCAACTGCTACAATTACTGATAGTTTGGTCTGTGCTGGGCTCAGTTTCTGTGTATTATCACAAATCCTCACACCCACCCGGCAAGGTGTGCTTTTATAATCCTCGTTTCATTGTTGAAGAAACAGACTCTGAGAGGGGAAGAGATTTACCTAGGCCACACAGCAGAGTCAGAAGTTGAACTTGGGTCTATCAGGTTGTTCCAAAACCACTCTCTTCCCACTCATCACATGGTCTGAGCTGCTGGGCCAAGGTCCGGGGTGTTGGGGTTTGGCTCATTGTCCAGCACAGTGCCTGTTGGAACCTTGGAGGTGCTTGAGGGCCTTAGGATGGGTGAATGGGTGGGTGAACAAATGAGTGAATGAATGAATGAACACTGTAGCAGTTAAGTCAGCAAGCAATTAAGTGTGGTTGTGGTCTCTCTCCTAGACCACAGACATTTCCAGCAGCCAACCCAGCAGCAAGTCTGACAGTGGTACCAAATCTGGAAGCCAACAGATTTCCCAGAGCAACCAGTCAAGCTCACCCCAGGACCCACACATTCCGGGCAAGGAGAGTGAGGGGGCCAGCAGCACGGACTCTGTGCTGATGACCAGCATCAATGGCGAGAAGCCCCAGGACCCGAGCCCCAGTGGGGTACCAGTCAAAAAACCCCTGCCTTTCAGGAGGGGTGTGAGGAGGGGTGACGTCTTGTTGATGGTGGCCAAGCTGGACCCAGACTCAGCCAAGCTGGAGCAGAAGACCCACCCCCATGACTCCCTCACCTGCAAGTCCCCACCCCCATCCACAGACCCTGGAGGGGCACAGAAAAGAGGGACTCCAGCAGCTCCTGGTAGCCCCCCGGCCAGCCCTGAGGACCCAGCCCTCAGGGAGGAGGAGGAGACCCTGATGGGGGGTCTTCGGGACTCAGGCCAAGGAAATGTGCTACTTCCAAAAGGCGAGAAGGGTCAAGACTCAGTGGGGAAGGGGGTCAGGACCCCCCAGACCAAAGAACTGAAAGGGGGTGAACTCCAGGGGAAAGAGAGGCAGGGGACCAGGCCCCAAGCCCAAGGGTCATGTGAGGGAGAGCAGAAAGAGACAGTAGAGACGGTCAGAGAGGACCCCCAAAACAAGATGGAAAAGGGGACTCTCTCCAAGGATGCAGTGGACGAAGGGAAGCAGGTTGGGGCCCAAGTTCAGATGAAAAAGTGGGGAGGTTCCCTGGGCAGAAGGAGCAAGTGGGGTGGTTTCCAGAATGAGAAGGACAAAGATGAGCAGCTGAGTAAAGGGGAGAAGACAGGTGAACCTGGAATCAAGATAGAGAAGACAGGTAAAGTGCAGGGGAAGGTGGGGAAGGTAGGGGGACCTCCAAGTATGACTGAGAGAGCCGCTGAGCCTCAGAGAACGACTGAAAAGGCAGGTGAACTCAAGACTAAGATAGAAAAGGTGGGACAACCTCAGAGTAAGTCCACGGAGGTGGATGAAGCTCAGAGTGAGACACAGAAGGGTTGTAAAGCCCCAAAGGAGGAGGTGGCTACAAGCGGGGAGTCCCCAGTGGCAGCTGAGAAGGAGGGCCAGCTGGAAAGCAGAGGGCAGAAAGCCAAGGAGCCCTGCCAGAGAGCAGACAATGGGGCTGAGGCCCTGGACACGGAGCTGGCAGGACCCAGACCCATTCTGGAGAACCACGCGGAAAGGCCTCAGACACAGAAGGAGAATCAAGAGGGGCCAGCCCTGCAGGAGGGGGGCAGAGGAGGCCAGAGCGGAGACTCGGACCAGGTGATGGGGCTGCAGCTCCTGGTGTGGGAGGGGTGGGTGACACCCGCCAGGGATGGAGAGGGAGGAAGCCCCTGGGGGTGTACAGGGAACTGGAAACAGATGGCTGGAGCAGGGGACAGACTCCAGAGGTGGGGGGACAAGCACTTCCTCTTTCAGGGGTCTTGAGGTTCCCACTGCACCTGTCCCTGGAGTGGCATTCTCTGTGGAGTGAAGGAAGGCCCCAAGAACATGAGGTGGTCCCTCGTGGCTGGGATTAGTCACAACATCACATGGAAATCCTGACTTGGGGGTGCACAAAAAGTAGGTTGCTAGAAGTGCAGATTCCTGGGCTCCACCTTGGAGGTTCCCATTCAAAAAGCCAGAGGCTTGGCCCAGGAATCTGCATTTAAATGAGCCTTCCCCAGCGGGACTCTGACTTCGTCTGACTGAGGTGGTTCCCAGACGGCACTGTGAGAAACCCTGAGGTAAGAGGTTCACTCCACACGTGGGGCCATTTTGCTTGCTTAATTTATGTGATCTTCGTTCTCAGGCTCCTGAGGACAGATGGTATGAGGCCGAGAAAGTCTGGCTGGTTCAGAAGGATGGATTTACTCTCGGTAACTAGGGGTATTAGGATCATCGGGAGGGGAGGCGGGTCTAAGGCTTTTCCACTTTATCCTCTGCTCCCATTGCTGCCAACCATATCGGCCAGGAGCTGATTACACTGTGGGGGGAGAGAAGAGGGGTAGGAGCAGCAGAGACCCAGGATGGGGATGGGTGGCTTTTTGAGGTGAGGATAGTTGATGGTTGTTTTTACCCTTGGCAGCTGGTCTACTGGATGTGTTTTCACTGGCATTCGAGCATTCATTCATGCAACAAATGTTGTTTGGTTCCTACACTATACTTCAAGGTACTCAGAGTCTAGTGCAAATATATAAATAAATTTGATCTCATGAGTCGAGTCCACTTTCAGTGATTGGTGGTAGCTGACAACAGCACTCGACCCATAGCAGTTCTGTGACCCAGTCAGAGCACAGCTGGGAAGAGGATCACTGATGCCCGTCATGGGCATTGGAAGGGGAAATGGCAGCCTGCAGGCCATTATCCGGCATCTCAGGTCTAGGTAGTGGATGGGCTGGTGCAGCCGAGTGTCTGGGTGCCTTCTGTGTGCCTGGCACCGTGCTGGCTGGTAAAAGTCCAACGTGAGTTGAATCCAGCTGTTGTCCTCAAGGGGCTTGGGTCACAGTTCAGAACATTCCATGTGAATAGGCCCCAAGGGGAAAGGATGCAGCCCCTTTCTGATCTGTCCCAGTCCCCTCTCCAGCTTCCTGCCCTGGCTCAGCAGCCTCAGTCTCCACTCCTCTCCACCCCATCCCCTCCCTTTTCCTCTCTTCTCTCTCGTTTCCTCTCTGGGATTTCACCCACCAGCAACGGTGCTGAAGCCAGATGAGGGAACAGCTGACCTGCCGGCAGGAAGAGTCCGACTTTGCATCGATGAAGACAAAACCATCATGGTGGTGGATGAGGAGCATGTTCATCGGGTGAGCCCCCGTCTGCCTCCCTACCTGCTCTACACCCTCTTCCCCACCCCCACAAGGGATTTCCTCGTACCTGACTGCAGATACTACTTTGACTTAATGCCTTGGAGGGAGTTGTAGGGAAAAGCTCCTTGAATTCATTGCTCTATAGGAGGGATATTGTTAGGGGGTCATTTAGTCTGTCCCCTGGTGTCCCCTTATGAGGACACATCAAGAGACATGTTTGTCAGGTCTTGGCACTAGGAATTCTGATTTATCCAAAAAAAAGAAAGCAGTTGTTTTTCATTTCATGGACATTGCAACTCATGGCTGCCAGGGAACTCAGAGTCAAATTTGCTGCTTACCACTTTCCATGGCAGAGATCCTGAAAGCCTATATTTTGAGCAGCAATGTTCCTTTTATTTTTGCTTTTTTAAAGTTATTTTACAAATATTTTTGTAGTATACCAGAAATCCTGCTGAGGATAGTCAGCGTATACTGATGGTGGCAGGGAGTCTTATCTTGACTCTTCCCACCCCTTACTGCCTACTGATTGACAAGGAATTCCCCTCAGGAACTCTGTGAGGGCCTTGGTCATCTATACCCCTTTAGCTGTTCTGCCCACCTTTGGCCCTCCTCTCCCACTGGTTTTGGGAGTTTGCAGAGGCCCAGAGCCCTCAGAAGAAAAGATGACCCATAGGAAGACTTAGAGTTAACCCAAACCCCTGAGCATTAGACCTAGAAAACTCCCTAAATCTGGAAAGAGCAGTAGGAAGCCTCCTAGAATGGGTTTCCAAAGGAGAAGCTTCAACCATACCTTGTTTCTACGGGACTGATGCATGATGGGCTATCAAAGAAATAGGGTGTTTTGGCCATTGGGCTTCACTCCTGGGGGTCACGGAACACATCCAGAGCTCCTCACAAGACTCAATAAAGGAGCAAATAGTGGATGCTAACCATACTCTGGAACACCATCAGTCTTTTTGTGGGGTTTGGGAATACGGAAGGCACCCTGTGTCTGTCTTGGGAACTTCCCCCCGCCTCCCAGTGCAGTGGGTGCAGGAAGGAAGGACCAGCTTGAGGAGAGGGGTGGCTTCTAGGTTGCCCCTGAGAGCAAGGAGGAAGGGTGGTCCCATTTCATTTGTAGGGTTTCATCACGCTCCCTTCAGCATCCTTGGGTTCTGTTCTGGTCTTTGGCACACAGCTCCTTAGAGACAGGATCGCCAGGACAGTGTGTGTGTACATATGTGAATTCACATTGTGTGTGTGTGTGTGTGTGTATGTGTGTGTCGGGTATTGGTGGTGGTGGTGTGGGGGCTGGTAGGCAATTCTGGGAACAGGAGGAGGCCAGAGGAGATGCTGAGCAATGGTTCACAGGCCAACCCTCCCGAGCTGGACCAGGCCGAGGACCTGGCCACCCTCATCAGCGTGAACGAATCCAGCGTTCTGAACACACTTCGGCACCGCTACCGGGCTCAGCTGCCGCACACCTGCACAGGGCCTGACCTGATCGTCCTCCAGCCCCACGGACCCTCAGCACCCTCTGTACGGAAGGTGAGGCAGGGACATGGTGGGCAGGGCCTGGGTCCCAGTACGGGAAGGGGGCTGGATAGCTGAGGGGTTGGGGGAATCCCGTTGCCTGACCAGTGCAGCTGGATCTCCTGTAAACTTGTCTGTGGGCAGCATCTGACCAAGAAGGAGATTCTGGAGCATTGTTGGACTCTGTGGGGCATCATGGGGAATTAAGGACCATATGACCCCAGTTCCCTAGAAGGGAAAGATGAATAACTATTAGAAATAACCACAGCAGGAGCATTAGAAATAATAATTAGAAAATATTGAATGAATATTAAGTATGTGTCAGGCACTGCTTTAAGCACCTTCACATATTAACTCATTTAATTCTTACATCACCCCAAAAAGGCAGGGAGAAAAGCTCATATTACTGGTGAGAAACGCTGGCTTGGCCAGCCAGAAGCAAAGGAGAGGAGCTGGGATAAAGCACAGTGCCAGGCTCCTCGGTTCCTCTCAAAGCTAGGTCAGACTCTCAGTTGTCCTGCACATCACTCATATAAATAGGGAAACAGAAGCCACAGTTCTATATATATATATTTTTCTCCCTATGATGCATAAAAATGGCCAATTTCATTGATGGACAATAAGAACAAGAGAAGTCTGTCAGCACCACCTTGTGGCAAGACGTGTCACCACAACAGAGTAATTTGTGCCCAGTCGTCTTCATTCATTCAACACATACTGATTGAGTGTCTCATTGCCAGGCAAGGAGGAAACAGCAGGGAGCAAGGTGGGCAAGCACTCCCACCCTCGTGGAGCTTCCATTCTAACGGGGGAACACAGGTCATAAACTAGGCATAATGCCTAGGTATATCATATTGTGAGAAGAGTTAGGAAAAATAGAGGGGATAGGGGGAGTGGGAAGTGTCGTGCCTAGGGCAGGGGTATGGGGTACTTCAGGGAAGGCCTCCCTGAAAAGGTGATGTTAGAGCAAAGACTTGAAGGAGACGAGGGAGTGAGCTCTGGGGAAAGAGTGTCCCAGGTGCAGGGAACAGCCCGTGCAAAGGCCCCATGGTGGGCGTGGGCCTGCAAGACTCAGGCAAGGAACCCAGAGTGGCTGGAGTGGCCTGAATGCAGAGGAGCAGGTAAGCAAGGAGGTCTGGGAGAAGCAGAGACCAGGGTCTTGTTGGGCTTTGTCAATAGTGATAATGATTCTGGTTTTTACTGAGTGTGATGTGGCTACTGAAAATTTCCAGCAGAGCAGAGACGTGATCTGAATTGTGCTGTAGAAGGATCCTGTTGGCTGCTGGGTGGAGGATAGACTGCAGGGGGCAAAGGTGGCGGCGGGGAGATCTGTTAAAGGGGAAGCGCTTACCTGTGTGTGATTCTGATGACTTGGGGAAGGGGAAGTCCCCTAGAACACCTGCTGATGTGCTGCAGGTGCCTTGGAAAGGTCATGGCACCTCTCTGGTCTTGGTTTTCTCATCTGACAATTGGGGATAAAATGCCCTTTGGAGCCCCGTGGGACATTCCTAGGCCCAGCATGGTATTAAGTCCCTTGAAAGGGGGTCAGTGGCCCTATGCGTACCCCAAGGCTTCTCTTCTGCAGGCTGACCCACCCCTACCTCTTCAGTCTCCTCCAGGCCCCCCAGCCTGGCTTTCCATGGTCAGGGGTCCATGAGAGTCTCAGAAGCTCTGGGTGGGTGACAGCGCACATGTGCACTCTCCCCTCCCTTGCTGTGAGTGCTGTGCTGTTGCAGCCCAAGGCCTCCAAGCCTTCTGAGAGGCTGAGTGACTCTTCTGGCCTCTTAGAAGCCCTTGGGAGAGACCACAGCATGCCAGGTCCCCATTGGCCACCGTCGATTGAGGCATCCATTTCTGAGCCTGAACACATGAGTCTGAAAGTGTAGGCTTTGGGATACACCTTGTAAGGTGGACCTTGAGTCACATGATAGCCTAAGCCCTGGGGTTGGCAGGTGGGGGCGCTGTCCCATGCCCCCCCCTTCCCTAAACCCATCCAATCTGCCACACCCAAATCCACAGCAAACCCCTGTCCTTTGGCTGAGTCATGTCTGATTCCTCACATGGCCACGAGGTGGGAGCACAGACCTGCTTGTGATGCTGGGTCTGGGCTACCTTGAAGGTGGGTGGGGTGCAGGACAGGGCTGAGGGCCAGCCTCACTGGGGGGCTAGCACCCTGGCAGCTGGGAGCTGCGTGTATGCTTGGGAGGGTGCAGGTCTGCGTGCACGGGGGTGCAGATGTGACTCCGTGGGATGTCGGTAAGCACGCCTCTGGGTGCACGAGTTTCTGCGGCTGTGGGGTGCAGCATGTTCCTATGGGCAAGACTGTACGCACACACTCACAGGCATGCGTGCGTGCCCGTGCCTAGGGATGTGCACTAGGGCTTGGATGTGCAAACTCCCTCCTTCTCGCCCCAGGCGGTGGGCCCTGAGGAGTCCTGTGGACAGGACGGCCTGTCCCTAGAGATTGGTTTTTTCCAGGGTGGATGTGACTCCAGGACTCTGAACCCAGGACCCCCCTGCCTGCCTGATGCTCCAAGGCTGTGTCCAGCCAGTGCTGGGCCTTGTTCCGCTTTTGCCGACAACTTTGGGACCTTGCCAAGGCCTCGTGTTTTGCATCGGGATAAGGCCTTATTAGTGTTCCCAGTAGTTTTGGGGCAGCAAATGCTGGCAGTGGATTGGGGGACTCTCAGCCTGGAGAACCACACTGGGGAGGGCAGATGGGGCCTTGCAAGGCCCACTGGTTGCCCACTTAGCATCCAGGCTTTGGATGTCCTCTTCCAGCTGCTGCTCATTCCCCTTTGGTGCTCTTGGGATCTTGGCTAACCTCAATGTCTCCATTTGTCCTTTTCCCTTCTCCCCAAAGACCACCCTTAGCAGACTTTAGTTGAGGTCACCAGCGACCTCCATGCTGCCAGATCTGTGGTCAACTTTCTGGTCTCATCTTACTTGACCTTCATTTGAAGTTGGAAGCTCTCTCTTCCTTGGCGCCAGGACTCCACGCTCCTGGTTTTCCTTCTGTTTCACTGGCTGCTCCTTTTCAGCCTTCTTCACAGCCTTGTCAACTCCCTGACCCCTCAACTTCAACTTCGGCTTCAGAGTACCCCAGTCCACACACCTCTTCTTTGCTTTAAACACCCACTTCCTTGGTGATCTCATCCAGGCTCATGGCTTTAAAGTGACTGCCGTTTGATATACTTGATCTGTTTTGTTTATCATCTGCCTCTTCCCACAAGAAAGCAAGCTCCACAGAGGCAGGGATTATTTTAAGTCTGGTTTTTTGAAGTATGATTTACATCCAGTAAAATTCACCCTTTTGGTATACAGTCCTATAAGTTTTTGACAAACATTTATAGTCATGTGACTGCCACCACAATGAAGATACAGAGCAGATGGCCCCAGAAAGCTCTCTGGGTCCCTGTGTAGTCAGCCCTTCCCCCATTTTCCACTTCAGCAACCACTCACTTGTTTTCTGTCCCTATAGTTTTGCCTTTTCCCAAAGGGCATATAGATGGAATCATGCAGTAGGTGGCCTTCTGAACTGGCTTCCTTTCACTTGCCACACCGAAGTTGGATTCATCCACATTGTTGCATTTATCATCAGTGTAAACCTTCGTTTTACTGTGTGGATGGACTGGTTTGTTTATTTGTTTATGGAGTGACTAACTAACTCTCCCAGTTTTCCCAGGACTGAAGGGTTTCCTGGGGTGTGGGAATTTCAGTGCTAAACCTGGGATGCTCTGTCACCCGAGTTCACTAGTGGAAGGACATTTGGATGGTTCCTAGTTTTGGGTGATGATGAATTACAACCAGCTGCAGACAGGGCTTTTTTGTGAACATAAATCTTCATTTCTCTTGGATAAATACTTAGGAGTGCGATTACTAGGTCATGAGTTCCTGAGTGACTGTATCCTTTAGCATCCCTGCCAGCCATGTATGAGAATCCCAGTTGTGCTGCAGCCTCTCTGTTGCTTTTGACTTTTTTTTCAGCCATTCTAATAGGTATGTATTGGTACCTCGTTATGGTTGGCAGGGATTTCCTTGATCTGTTTTGGGTAATGCCGTCCCCCAGTGCCCAGAGCAGTCCCTGCTACACAGTAGTAGGCCCTCAGGGAACTTTTAACTGAATGACCTTGCAGGTGGCTTGGGCGGGGTGCAGGACACTGAATGAAGAATGAATGAATGGATGAATGAATGGATGGAGTGGAAGGGACTTCAGGTGTCACCTGAGTCTGTTATGGCACATGCACGGCATGTCCCTCCCCACTGCCTCACTCCCATTACTGATCAATTCTCCCACTTCATCCAGTTGCGTCATTTCAGGCAGTTACCATATACTAATTTGAGTAGCAAGTGAGACGAATCCCATGGGCTATCACAGCTCTAGTTCAAGCCTCTCACCCGGCCCAGAGATGGATAGTAGGCTGCCCAAGGAACTCACAGTGAGTCAGTGGTAGGACTAGACCTCTGGGCTGGGACGCTTCTGGTAAAATGCTACGACTTCACTGATGAATGCAGGAGTGAGGATGAGAGGCGGGGCCATGGGTCCGGCCCTAAGGCCTTGGGTGGGGCACTGTCTTGAGGTGGGAAAGCTGATGCCTGGATTTTCCTGCAGGTGCCCAGGGGCCGCTGGGATGGAATGCCTGCCCACATCAGCTCCCTGGCACAGCGGGCGTATTGGGCAATGCTGAGCCAGAGGAGAGACCAGAGCATTGTGGCCCTGGGCCGGAGTGGCGCTGGGAAGACCACCTGCTGTGAGCAGGTTCTGGAGCACCTGGTGGGGCTGGCAGGCAGTGTGGATGGCAGGGTCTCAGGTACAGTGGTCTCCAGGTGTCGTGTAGCAGGGCGAGGGCAGGAGGGCGGTGTGGACTGCCCCTCTTTATATCCATTCAACTAGCATTTACTAGGCACCAGATATTTGCAGACCATGTGCTTGCTCCTGAGTGGGGCTGCCCCTAGCGCTTTGAGCACCTCTGTGTGAATTAGGAAAAGGTACCCCTTCCTCAAGACACCAGACCTTCATCTTCCAAAACAATCATCACACATTGATGTTAAAACCAGATACTTGACTGCCATCAGCTGGGAAATCATACCAGTAAGATTATGCAAATCCACAGTAGAGGATGCAAATAATGCTCCCCTTGGATGCGGTGCACAACCTGGTAAACTGTACAGAGGACCTAAAAGGCAAAAACAGAAAGCCTGGCTTCTGCCAGACAAGAGACCCACCTGCACATAGGCACCAAATGCAAATCCTCTGTGCAAAATGCTTACAGAGCAGATTAGGGAGAGGCAGAAGGAGCACAGGGTAGGGGTGTAGGAGGGCTTCTCTGAGGAAGTGGGCCTTAAAGAAAGAATGCCAGTTAATCATGTTGATAATGATCATAGTGTACACTTAGTGAATGCTTGCGTGCCTGACCCTGTTCAAAGCATATTAACTTATTTATTATTTAAAGCAACCCCATAAGGTAGATAGCGTTATTACTCAGATGTTATAGATGAGGACTTCAAGACTCCAAAGGGATAACTAACTTGCTCAAGGCCACAGAGCTGATAAATCCTAGAGATGAGATCCAAACCCAGGCAGTCTGGCTCCGGAGCCTCAACCACTGGGCCAGTGTTTCTCAACCTTGTCTTCATTATCTGCCTCCTAAGAAATCTTTTCAGGCATTTTCCCCTAATCGTCCCCCAATCATTAAATTTCTATACTGCATATCTGTTTATATGATACGTGCATATCTGTACTTTACACATGAAAAGAATCAGTTTTTGTCCTCTTGGGGGCAATACTGAGGGTAATTCTTGGTTGAGAAGGCATGACCTAGGTGATACTGCTTTTCTAATAATAATAATACCAATAACAACAACAATAATAATAACCACAATACCTGTGGAGCCTTTTCAAAGCACTTTATATTATTAAATTCTTTAATTCTTGTGATATCCATATGAGGTAGGTGCCATCATTGTACCTGCATTACAGATGGAATGTCTGAGGCACAGGGAAGTTGCCAACGGCAGAGCTTGATTTCCAACTTGAGAGGCTGCTTGCCTAACCACTGTGCTATGCTGCCTCTCCACCGGGGTCAGTCACGTGCTTTACTGAGCAGCTGCTCTACGTCTGACGCATGCTGGGAGCTGGGGATACAGCGGGGGCCAGGGAGGTCCCAGGCCCTGGCCTCCCAGGATGCAGTTTGCTGTGAGAATGTGTACTTGAAGGCAGAGGTCAGAATAGGCTGGCTCTGGATGCCCAGCACAGTGCCTAGTAGGTGCTCAATAAATAGTTGTGGCGAGACTGCAGGCCTTCCAGCCCCACTGCTGGCTCTGAGCAACCTGAGGGCAGGTCTAAGAACATTAGTACCCTTCCTTCATCCCAGGCTCCAAAAGGCCAAAGAGGGCCCTAGAGCAGTCCCTGTCACCCAAATTCTATCTCCTTTTACATATGGAGTCTTGTTTCCCTGCACCCTGCTTGTAGCACAGGGTCAGGCCAGCAATTGGCACCCAGAAAAATGTGTATGATGAAGAACTGGGAGGGGTGGCAGGGAGCCCTTCAGGAGCTGGAGAGAAGATTGGGCCTGACCATGCACTGGGACCAGTGGGGAAGGTGGTCCTGGAGAGGTGGGGGTGGGGGTGGCAGTGGCTGGGCCATAGGTGACACCTCATGCCATGCCCCCAACAGTGGAGAAGATCCATGCTGCCTTCACCGTTCTCCGGGCCTTTGGCTCTGTGTCCACGGGACATAGCCACAGTGCCACTCGATTCGCCATGGTGATGTCACTGGACTTCAACGCCACAGGCCGGGTCACGGCTGCTCAAGTCCAGGTGAGGCTTCTGGGTATTTGGAAGAGGGGGTACCTCAGAGCTGCAGGGCTCCCAGACCTACCCAGCAAAGCCACACCTCCAGCTGAGGCCCCCTTGAAATGTGTCTGGAATGGTCATTGCACCCCCAGCCCTGGAGCAAAGCAGTCCGTCTGTACCTTGGAGTGTCGTGGGGATGAAATATTCATGAGCAAATATATAATTCAGCCACTCATTAGCTGGGTCTTAAAAGCATAAACTCAAATTAAACAGACGCTCGCCAGCCCTCTATGG
>PVKY010002659.1:0-24541 GCA_004027775.1 Bradypus variegatus | reverse complement strand
AGCCTGTTAAGCCGAGGCCCCAGCACCCCCGGAGGTGCTTGACTTTCTGGTGGGTAAACTGGCTGGGTGGAGACACCTGTCTGGGGTGGCTCAGCCCCGCGGGACTCAGCCTCGGCAGCGCTGAACCCACGGGTCCCACTGGCCAGAGCGGGCGCTGCAGGTTGGGTTTGCGGCACCATCAGAACCCACTGCATCCACAGACGAGGCCGCAAGAGCCTGGCCCCCGTCCTCCACTGGCCATTTTCGGGGGCCAGCGTAGCCCCAGGCAGGTTGGGGCCGTCACACAGCGGCTGGCCCAGGCGGACATGGCCTGTGGCTGGTGAAGGACGCCGTCGCCCACACGCAGGACCGTTCCACTGCAGAGACCGTCACCCCCCATGAACATGCCCTCTCCTCCCGCCCAGCTGCCTGGTCCTCGGGTCCTGCAGGAGGAGGAGGCCCGATGCGCTGGACTCAACAGCTGGCCACGACGGAAATACTGCGAATCCACGATTACTGCCCGCGGCAGCTGGGGTGGAGCAACCCAGACCATAAGACCCGCCTGTCGCTGCAGCGCTGCCGTCGGGGACCCTCCCGTCTTCCCCCAGGGGAGGCCCCTACCTGCGTTCACCGATTCTTTGGCCATTGCTGCCACAATTTTAGAATTGCTGGCAATTTTTTCTGCACATTTGATGGCTTCTTCCACCAGGGTCTCAACAGGAAAAACTTTGCTTACAAGACCTAAATCAAAAACAGGGAAAACCACATAGAAATGCATTAGTTCTGTTTCTTTTGGAGCCACTGATGACCTTTGAGAGCAGAGCGCTGTGTGCCTAGGCTCTCCGTGTGCTGAACAGGGATGGCTTCCCGGCGGGCACGAGTCCACTCAGCTGCCCGGGGCGGGCGCTGACACCTTCCACTGTGGCTGCCACCAGGCCAAGGGGAAAGCGAGGCAGGCGGGGGCACAGCGGCAGGGACAGGCCGCCCCCGAGGGCGGGGGGCATGCAGGGTCGGGGTGGGCACCTCCCCCCAGTGCACAGGGCGAGGGACGGGGCTCATCATCACTCTTGGACCTGGACCCGTGGGTCAGCCACTCCTTTGTCACACGTGGTCTTCCAAGGCCGTCAGGCCTACTGCACACAGCTGGGAACATCTGGATGTGCCCCCAGCTTGGAAACCCCCTGTGCCCTCCCCCTCCCAGATACCCCCTTCCCTGGCCCTGTCCCTCGCCCTGGACCCCACTGTGCCCTCCCCTGCTGCACCCCCAGCCCGCACCTGCCTGCCTGGCATCCTGGGCTGAGATGCGATCGCCTGTGAGGACCATCTCCATGGCCAGCGACTTCCCCACGGCGCGGGTCAGTCTCTGCGTGCCCCCGGAACCTGCGAGGGGCGGCAACACTGGTCACTGTGGCCTGTGGCAAGTGTAACGAGGGGAACGCCCAGCGCGGCTCGCAGGCTCCCAGGGCTGCAGGTGGGGATGCGGAGGGGGCCTGAGACTGCAGGGCAGCTTGTCTTGGAGCCCCCCCACACACACACCTGGGTCTCAGGATCAAGTCACACACCCCACAGGACCCCTCCCCGGACCTCCAGGCCTCCCTGACCCTGGCCCAGGGCTCCGTGCTGGGCCCTTGGCCCCGCCCCACCCCTCCCAGCAGGCTGGTGGCAGCCCCCCCCGCCTTGGCCAGCAGCCCACCTTCCCTTACTGCAAACAGCCTACAATCCCCTCTAAGGTGGGCCAATTTGGGGGCATCACCACATGATTTTATGCCAGAGCCACAGTCAGACGTTACCTGGGATGGTTCCCAGTAAGATCTCGGGCTGCCCAAACTGGGCTCTCTCCCCGGCGTAGATGATGTCGCACATCATGGCGAGCTCACAGCCTCCGCCCAGCTGCAAGGCAAAGAGGCGTCAGCACACGTCTCGGCAGCAGGGGCTACCGGAAGGCCACTGTCTGCTCAGATTCTCTACTGAAATGAAACAGAGTCCAGGATGTGGCAAAGGTTAGTCACGTTGCATAAGTTATCCACCAACGCTGACGCGGAACGCCAAGGCCACCGTCGCTCTGGAAAGTGCTGGATGGTAAATCTCGCGGCTCTGGCCAAGGGTCTGCCCCAAAGCAGCCCAGAAAGGGTGTAAAGGAGGGGCGAGGCTGTGAGTCAATGAAACTTATCAAGCCGGCCACAGCTGGATGGAGCAAGGGGCCTCTGTGAAATCAAGGAGTTGGGGGTTGAGGTGCTCATCAGCTCACCCACTGGTCCACTGGCTGGGCCGGACCTGGCACAGGGCCTGCTGTCATGTGGCTATGGGAGAGGCTGGCACACCAAGCACAGAGGCAGAGAGCTCTAACAGCAGGAGGAACTGGCTCATCAGCGTGGTGAGGGCCAGAATGGTCCATAAACTGCACCGTCCTCACCCCAGGGGGTAAGGGCCCTCTTGGGGAGTTGTAGGGCCCGGGGAAGACTCACAAATGAAGCCAAAGGTCAGCGGCTGAACAGGCACCAAAAAATCCACGCAGAAACATTTCTCCCCTTAAAATTCCCACTCCTTAGTACCATTCAGTAGGAAAGGGGTTTGTTGGCCTAGGAACCATAATTAAGGCATTTCCAAAATGAAAATCCCTGCTGTACTCTATGTGCACAGGTACGATTCAAGCCATTCTGAGCGAGGAGAACCCGGCGACACGCACAGCGTAACCGTTGACGGCAGCTATCACCGGCTTCTTGACCTGGGTCAGGCGGTCCCAGCGGGCCAGGAAATTGCTGGAATAACAGCTTTGGAACGTATGGTTCTGCATTTCCTTAATATCGGCTCCGGCTGGAAAGGAGTGGAAAAAGGGTCCAATTACCAGAGAGCAGAGACCCCACTGCTCAGCAACCCCCAAATCAACAGTTGTACCTGCCACATGCAGGCCGAGGGGCTGTGAGTACAGCCCAGGGCTCAGCTCTGCAGGTGCCCCTGAGGTCACAGCCCCGGACAAACAGGGAGAACAGGCAACACACTGAGATGTGTGCAGGGAGACCAGAGGGGCCCCGGGACAGGTAACAGGTGGAGGTGGGCTCAGAGAAGGGGAGCTGGGGACTGAAACATGTTCCCACAAAAGGCTCAAGTCCCCACTCCTGGTCCCGGAGGTGTGGAGCCGTCTGTAAGTGGGGCCTCGGAAGACGCCATCAGTTAAGCGGTGCCCAAACTGAAGTAGGGTGGGCTTTAATCCAGCACAGCTGGGGTCCTTATAAGCAAAGGAAATTGGACACAGAAGGAGAATCTGTGGGGAGCAGCCAGAAGCCGGAAGTCAGTAGAACCCGGAAGAGAAAGGAGAAGATGCCCCCAGGTGAGGGAAAAGCCAAAGACCAAGGGTTGCTGACAGCCAGCTGAGACGGTGACAGTCTTCTGGGAGAAAGCATCGCCTTGATTTTGGAGTTCCCCTAGTCTCAAGAGGGAGCCAATAAATTCCCGATGTTTAAGCCAACCCATTGCATATATTTGTTTCAGCAGCGAGAAACTAAAACAGGGCTTTTTCACTGGTCACTCAGGCCCTGGGCACCCCGTAGCCCAGGTTATTTCGAAGTGGCCCTGTGGCTGGACCACAACCGAACATTAACCATCTGTACAGGCACTGATCCCAGCTGGTCGCAGCGCCCGGCTCAGCGGCACTTACATCCCCCAGCTGTGCTGGTCCCGCCTCTCCCAGAGGCCTGGGTCTCTCCTGAAGCCTCTGACAGCAGCGCACGCTATAGGAGTGGCTGCCGCCTACTGTACCTGCAAACGCTTTGTCCCCGCCGGTGAGGACGATGGCCCCGACGGCTGCGTCGTCCTCAAAGGCGTCCAGGGCCTGGTTGAGCTCCATGATCAGGCCACCGCACAGGGCATTGAGAGCTTTGGGCCGGTTCAGCCGGATCAACCCCACGGTGCCATTCTGCCCCTTCTTCTCTGTGACGATGTACTCAAAGTTAGCACCTACGGCAGGAAGGACAGAGGGACATCCTCGCATGTAGTTACCAAAGGGGGGTGAGCACCCGGTGACGGGCACAGGGTCACCCTGTCCAGCCCGGGCGGCTTTGGCCCCCAGCTCGAAGCTGCATGGCTCCATGGCAGCCTTTGAACTTCTCTAGTCTCGCATACATCTGGGCATTTCCTTAAATTAAAAACTCCTTCCCTCTCCACACGTGTCTGGTAGACTCTTCCCAGAAGAGAGCCCGGGAGGGCCCTGATTCTGCAGGAACAAAGGATGGGGAAATTCATTCTCTCAACAAATACTAGCAGCTGGGGGAGTTAAACCATGAACAGGACACAAAACCCACCTTTGGGGGTGGACAGGCTGGGGGTACGGACAGGGAAAGGGACTGGCCTTCTGGGCCCTGCCATGGGGAGGGGCCTAGCAAGTGAGCAAAGGGGCCGGTGGGCCGCAGGGTGAGGGAGTGCCTCTCTCAGGTCTGCTGGGGACAGACCACAGGAAGGGGGGGGGTACAGCGTGCAGCAGTGGGTGCCTGTGTCCCAGGAGACCTAGGAAAGAATTCCTGCTTGGCACAGGTCAGGATGCAGGGAGAGGGTGGTCAAAGAGAATCTGGGGGTAAAACAACGTGATCTGCTACACGGGGTGAGGAAGGGCACGATTCTTCCCCAGCCCTAGGCATGACCAAGACTCCCTGGCAGTACTGGCCATGCCGAGGGCTGCAGGGGGAGCTCAGGAAGGAGATCGGGTGGGGGGGGTGGAGGCGCCAGCGGGTGTTTCCATCATGACCGACTGAAGCCTTCTAGGCCCCTGCTGCCCTGAGAGGCGGGGTGCAAGGTGAGGCCTGGGGCCAAAACTGTCCGGGCTGCGGCCCCAGGGGCCTGAATGCCCAGCATTAACTGCACCCCTCAGTTCTGCAACCCACAGCTGAAATGGCCACAGGGGTCAGCACCCGTCCCCAGGGCCGCGCAGAAGCCGTGGGTAATCAGTAACCCACCCGCTCCTCCCTGCAGGCGCGCGGCGAGCTCGGGTCACCGGGAGGTCGGAGGGCAGCGGGGTGGGGATCGGGGGACTGGGCTGGGGGCTGGGTCAGGCCGGGTGCGGGGCAGACACCCCGCGGAGGTGAGCGGAGGTCTGGGTCAAGTCGGGGTGCAGGTGGGACACTCCGTGGGACCAAGGTCAGGCCGGCGGTGCAGGGCGGACACCCCACCGAGGTGGGCGGAGGTCTGGGTCAAGTCGGGGGCGCAGGCTGAACCCCCGCGAGACCCGCCCCCGCCTCTGCACTCACCCGCGGCGAAGGAGCGCGGTGCCGAGCAGCCGGCCCTGGGGAGCAGCGGGCGGCGGACGCCGCGCAGCAGGAGGCGCAGGGAGGCCATGACGCACTGGCGTCGGCGCAGCCCGCTCCGGGCACTCCCCGCGGAGCCGCCCCCCGTTCCCGCCACTCAGAGCTCTCCCCGCCCACGAGGCCGCTATCGCGAGAGCACAGACCGTAATCACGAGACCAGGGCTCGGTGCCGCCGGATCAGCCGGAGGCGGGAGGGGCGGCCGAGAAAGGAGGCGAAGGGTCGGGAACGAGGCCGGGGCGGGGCTAGTGGCAGAGGGTCGGGAGCCAAGCCTGGGGGCGGGGCCAGGCCTGGGGGCGGGGCCAGGCCTGGGGGCGGGGCCCGGGCCGCACCTGCCCGCCGAGCGCCGGGAAGCCGTGACTGTCCGGGGCCGCCTCCAGGACCCGGCCCTGCCCCAGGTCCGCGCACGCGCGTGGATGCGCTCGCACCCCGCAAGGAGCCGGGGCCGGGAGCGGGGCGCGGACCCAGGCCCTTATCTGGAGAAAAGGCCGGAGCCTGCAGCCGGAGCGTGCTCGGAAAGCGGGCCGACTTCCAGAGGAAACGGAGCCAGCTGCAGTTGTGATCGGGGGCCCCTGAACTCCTGCTTTCTCCCCTTTCCAGGCCTGGTGGGGTGGGGGGGCTTTTGCCCCTGGCTGTCGGGCCCTTTCACCAGGTGTCCTGTGCAGGGCCGTCTGCTCCTCAGTTCCCAGGTCCTTGGAACTCCAGCACCTCTGGGCCCAGTGGAGAGGGCCCTTGGGGCCGCACTCCGAGCCGGACACAGTGGCTGCTTGGCAGTGTGTGGGCTCTCTGTGAGCAGAGAGGGCGAAGTGGGTTTTTGGAAGCGGGGTTGTGTCACCAGCCTGGCTTCAGTTTCCTCCGGGACACATAGTTGCACTACATTTTCCAGCTTTCAGCTGTGTGATTGTGTTCTGGCCATCTCCCCATCCTCTTTCCATCCTCCCTGCCTCCTCTCTCCATCCTCCCTGCCTCCCCTCTCCATCCTCCCTGCCTCCTCTCTCCATCCTCCCTGCCTCCTCTCTCCATCCTCTGACAGAGGCATTGGCGCCCAGGGACGCTTCCAGGGAGCCAGTATTGAGATGTCAGCTGAATTCCTGAACGTGGCCTCTTGCTGGGGCTGTGATGTGAAACAGAAGCCTTTATCTCAGGCCTCTCAGGGTTGGGGTTGTTTATTAGAGACTGTACAGCAGGGATGAGCCTTGAAGAGCTCAATCAAAGAGGAAGCACCTGCAACTCTGCAAAGGAAACAGGAAGCCGGGGAACCAGAAGGCGGGCAGGTTCCCAAAGCTGAGGAGAGAGAGTCTTTGTCCACAGAGAGGGGGAAGGGCACAGTGCCCTAGCTTTAGAGACAGACACGGGAGAGTCGTCATGCGGGAGGCTTGAGCAAGTTGAAAAGCCCTTGGGAAAGCCGTGGTGGAGACACACTAACTGCCCTGGCAGCAAAGATTTGAGGATCCAAAGCAGGTCCTGAGATAGGAGGAGGAGGACGGCCCTCCCTGCCAACACCGGATAATATATGGAAAAAATTTTTAAATGGTCCAAGTCACTGAAGAGACATTTCTCCAAAGATGACATACAAATGACCAATAAGCACATGAAAAGATGCGCCACATCATCAGTCATGGGAAATGCAAATCAAAACCGCTGAGACATCACATTGCACCCACTAGAGTGGTTAGAATAAAAAAGATAGAAACTAATAAATGCTGGTAAGTTGTGGAGACCCTGGGACCCCCTACACTGCTGATGGGAATGTTAAATGTGGCAGCTGCGATGGAACAGTCTGGAGTCACCGTGGACCAGCAGTTCCACTCCTAGGTACATCATCACAGGAAATAAAAACACGCCCACACACAGAGTTGTATACAGATGTTCACGGCAGCGTTATTCAGATGGATAAACATAATGTGGTGTGCCCGCATGTGGAGTATTACTCGGCCCTAAAAAGCACTGAAGTTCTGATACCTGAATAACACGGATGAACTTGAAACATTAAGCTGAAAGAAGCCAGACACAAAGAGGCCACATTTATGTGAAATATCCAGAAAAGACAAACCCACAGAGACAGAAAGCAGACTGCGGTCTGGCTGCCAGGGCCGAGGGGAGTGGCAGTGCCTGCTGAAGGTGCAGATTTCTGTTATGGGGGGACTGTGGGTGAAAATGTTCTAAAATTGATTGTGGTTATGGTTGCAGAACAGTGTAAATATGCAATGAATTGTGCACTTTAAGTGGGTGAATTTTGTAGTATGCAATTTGTATCTTGATAACACTTTTAAAAAACCTGATTTGGTTAAGTCACCTGGGCTGTCACCGGGCGGCTCCTGCATTTGTTTCTGCTGGTCTGTGTGTCCCAGCTGCGCTGGTGTGTCTGTGGGTTTTCTGCTTTCACAGCCTGTGGAGCGGGGATGACACACCTGGCAGGTGAGTCCATGGGCTGCAGCTGCTGTGCGATCCAGGCTGCATCTAGAGGACAGAGGCTCACCTGCCCCCTGCCCCCACGCTCACACCAGCTCAAGGGCACTCCTGCCCCAGTGGCAGAATCATGTCCCAGTCGTCCCCTCCCCAGACCTTCCATCTGGAAGGGCCAGGGGTGGGTGGGGCAAGGACATTTTGGGGCCCGTTAGGGCCTCTCCTGGCCTTGGCAGTGGGCGTGGGCGTTCCTGGGCTGTGGCACGACTGTCTCTGCCCCAACATCACGGGCTGTCTTCCCTCTCCGTGTCTCTCGCTTCCTGTGATGTTTTCTGCTCCATGTCCCTTCATAGAAATCGGGGTGATGCGGGGCCAGGCCAGCTGCACCCCCAAACACATTGCAAGGCTGGCTGACCCTTTGTGGTGACCAATCCCCAAGTGCGGTGTCAGGTTGTGACAAGGTCCCATGGGTCAGGGGTTGGCTTTGTTCTTTTCCAAGGGGTGCACTTGTTCCCCTCAGGAGGGTGGCTCCTGTACTGGGCGATACCCCCATTCTCCCATCGCAGCCTCAGGTGGAGCCCGACTTTCTTTGTTTCCTCCTGGGCTTTGTGTTGCTTTTTGCCCTCGCCAGGAGGAGACAGGGGTCACCCTGCCTGGGCAGCAGTCCCCAGTGGGCCTGCTACAGGCAGGCAGCACCCATGTTCTTAGATGCCAGTGGGGGGCACCCACAGGGCCACAGAGTCCTCCTCCCCACTGAGAGTCTTGTCCAAACCCTTCAGGCGCTTTTCTCTGCTTCAGACGGAATATAACACGCACCCTGCAGGGGTTAGACCAGCCACTGGAGCTCACGCTCTCCGTCAGGGATTGGGGGGTATGGGGAAGGTGGGGGGAGGGGAAGAGGAGTGGAAGGGCGGGGGGCCACCCTGAGGGGCCCGGCTCCAAAGCAGGGAGCCCAGGGTCAGGGCCCACCCTCCTGGGGTGCTGGCTCAGGCACCTTCCCCTCTGCCCCCTCCCATGCCTCCCCCTGCCCTGAGCTCCCGGCTGCCCCCCACCCAGCACCTCTTCCCCAGGGGACCAGGAAGGGTGGGGACTTGGGTGCCTGCATCCCACAGAGCTATAGAGGCTCAGGTATCTCTGAGGTCCCCCAGCCAACTCCAGGCTTTCTCCTCAGAGCCCCAGAGGGTCCCTTGGAGGGGCAGCAGCCCGTGGGACTCCTGCTTTCAAATGACCCTCCATGGGGCAGGCAAATCAACACTTAGCATTTCCCATTGCCCCATCGCTGATGTCATTTGTCCTTTTGGGGACCCGTGGCTCAGCGGCTGCAGCTGTGTTGGCCTGTGCCGGGGCTCGGGGCGTGCTGCCCTTTAGCAGGATGACACCTCTCTTTGTGCTGCCCCTGAGGGGGCAGCAGAGAGAGCCCCTTTTGGTGGCTGGTTTCAATCCCACCCTCACCACTCAGCTGCTCAACACTCATTAGTGGGTAGGAGTGGGGGCCCCCTCACCCCTGCTTGGGTTAGAGCATTCACCCTGGGTTGTGGGGTCTTCTCAGATCTCCTCACCCAGCCTCTGGAGACCCTCTGCTGTTTCTCTTTCAGAAAGCCATGCTGCTCAGCACCCTGTCCATGTTCCCAAATGCCGAGAGCCAGCCACGATGGGCCTGAAATTTCATGCTGCTTTCATGATACAAGACATCTGAGTCAGCAACAAAAGACTTTATCACCCACAGAGAAAGCAGTAGGAGAGTCTCAGCATGGCATCTGTGCCGGTTCCCCAGCCCCCAAAGTCCACAGGGTGACCCAAGAGGGCTGGGGCATGGGACAGGAGCCTGGGACCACTGCCTGGCACTGCGGCCTCAGCTGAGGAAGGCCAGCGGGCCCACCCTGTCCTCTGGGTAGGGAGCAGTGGTCAGTCACAGTCAGCGTGGCCACCTTGACCTACCTGGTCGCCTGCATAACCCAGTACCGGAGCTGCTCCGTGGACAGCTGCCAGCTGCCTGGACACGTCTGCCCTGCACCCAGGGGCTCCGGCTGGAGGACGGCGGCCACAGTTGGGGGAGCAGCTCCCACATGCTGAATGCTGCCCACCCTGCTCCTATGCCCTGCTGGCACCCACCTTGCGGGCAGCCAGGCCTGCAGGCTCCCCGCAGCAGCCTGGAAGTCTCTTCCCCGGGAAACCAACCAGCCCAAGAGGAAAGACCACAAATACTACATGGCCGTTTCCCAACTGACAGCCCACCCGGAGCAGCCTGGAGTCAAGCCCACATAATAAGCCCCACACCCGCAACCCTGATGCTTCCAGGCGGCTCTTTTGTCTCATCGTGAGCAACTCCTAGCAGAGCTTCTAACCCAGAAGACTGAAGCCAAAAGACAATTTGTAGGAAACATTATGCAGGGAGAATAACACTTCAATTTTTATCATTGATATTGCACTAGTGAAGTAGGAATAGTGTTTCTTTTCTCTGATAAGCAACATTCATAGAACAAGAAAGAACTATCAGAAATTAAACACTGTGACAGCAGAAAGAAAAAAAAACTCGACAGAAGATTTGGGAGTTAAAGTTGAGAGGAATTTCTCAGAAAGCAGAGTGAAAAGATAAAGACAGGAAACAGGAGGTAGCAGGTAAGAAAGCCCAAGGGCCAGTCTAGAGTGCCTAACATCCTAAAATAGGAATTCCAGAAAGAGACCATGGTGGGGGGGTCCTCAGCAGAGAGATGACCACGGGAAGAGCTTCCCGGGACAGGCGTTTCCAGGCTGAGGGCCAGTGGGTGCCCAGCAGTGGGGACGGCAGGGGACCCCCATCGAGGCCCCTCCCTGGGAACTTTGGAGAGAATCCTGGCAGCTTCCAGGGAGGGAAAAATCCCATGACACATGGAAAGGGCTAGACGTTAGAATCGCTTGGAATTCTGTACGAGCACTGCTGGAAGAGACAGAACAGTGAAGCAACGTCTTGAAAATTCAGAAGGAAAATGTTTCTAACCTAGACTTCTGTGTCCAGGCAAACTGTAAACCAAGTGTGAGGGCAAAATAAAGATGTCTAGGTTTGCAATATCTTGTCAAATTGTCTCCCACACATCTTTCCCCAGGTAGAGCGTTCACTCTGGGGAAACACTGCAGGAAACGAAGGAGGACTGGTGGTTCAGGCAACACTGGCGATCCCACGCTGGAGAGAGGGAAAGGGGTCCTGCGGAGGGTGGAGAGAAGGGATCCCAGACTCGGAGGGCAAGCTATCCCGGCTGGGGCACTCCCGGGAGTTTGCGGCGTGGACCGAGGCCGCGTCCCTGGCAGTCTGTGGGGCCACGGCCATCCGGGGCTGCGTGATGAGGTCTCGGGAGGCTGCGCCCCTGGCGGGGTGGTCAGAGGGCGCGATACACTACTGGGAAGAGTCCTAGAATCCTTGTGGGTGCGGTGCCCGAGAGAACAGAATTAGAAGTCTCCGAAAGGCTTGCACGCTGTAACAGGAGCAGAAGGGTAGGGATGGGCCCGGGATGGGGGGGTGGGGGTGGCCCCCGGGGAGATTCGGGAGGCGGGGGGAGGGGCCAAGGAGCATGAGGGTCTGACCCCATTTCCTCTCTGTTTCTGTCGAGCTGTCCTGTGTATTACGGTGACTACATACGGACGGACAGCACGGCTTCAGGGCGAGGAGGCATCCCACAGACCCCCCTTTTAAGCCCTCCTTGTTCCCACCCCGGAAAGCCAGCACCCGCCGACCTGGGGAACATCCGCGCTGTCAGCGCGCGCGGCCTCCGCGACGCCCCCCGGGGAGGCTGCTCCAGGCCGGGTGGAGGCCGGGGAAGGCGTCCCTTCTCTTCTTATCTCCCCTGGAACGAGACAGACGGTTCCGCCCGACGCCGCTCCCCAGGCGGGGCGCACGCGCCCACCGTCCTGCCCCGAGGCCGCGGCGACAGCACGGACCCCAGCGCCAGCCTCGTGCCTCCGGCGTGGCCGCAGTGAGGCGCCCCGCCCGACCCTTGGCCTCCAGGTGCTGCGGGGGCTCCGGGGCGCGCAAGGGCCGGTGCTCATAGCCCCTCGGCTGCAGTCGGGGGCGTAGGCCGGACTCGGGACGCCCCAGGGCCAGTCTGGAGAGGCTCGCGGAGCCGAGCGAGGCTGACGCGGAGACCCTGGCCCGGTCCGGCCCCGCGCCGCGCCCTCCCCATCCCCTCCCCGCCTCTGTCTGGCCGCTCGTGCGTTCCCCGCCGCGGTCTCCGCGCTGCCTCGAGGTCCCCCTCTTTCCCGCCCCTCGCGCGCCTCGCGCCCCCCCCTGCGCTCCCCCGCCCTCCCCTCCCGCGGGGCAGCCTGGGCCTTCAGACCTCGGCGCGGCGGCGGCGGGGACGCGCGGGGACTGCCCTGGCCGGCGGATGGAGTCGAGCGGCGGCAGCGCGGAGGCCCCGGGCCGCGGGCCGCGGGTGCTGGTGGTGGGCGGCGGCATCGCGGGGCTGGGAGCCGCCGAGAGGCTCTGCCGCCACCCGGCCTTCCGGCAGCTGCGGGTCCTGGAGGCCACGGACCGCGCCGGCGGCCGCATCCGCTCGGAGCGCAAATTCGGTAACGGCCCCTTCCCAGAACTCCTTCCCGGAACCCAACCGGCGCCACCCAATCTCGGCCGGCCTCGGGGCTCCGTCTGCGCCCCGGTATTAACGGGACCGGCGCTTACCAGGCTCCCCAGAATGAATCCTCGCCCCAGCTTAATCAGCCGAAGTTCAACTGCTCTTCCTACAAAGCTAGTTAGGCCGCCGCCGGCCCTGCCTGCAAAGGGCCGGGTACCTGCCCAGAGGCCCGCCTGGCCGGTGCCCGCCAGAAGCAGGTGCCGGCGACCCCCCAGGCCCCTCGCCCGCCGGGTCTGCCTGGCGTCGGGCTGGTCCGCTGAACACAGTCGGGCAGGGCACGATCCAGGGGACCCTCCGAGGGAGACGACCTCACGGTGGCGGCTCCTGTCCCCTCCCCAGGTGGCGTGGTGGAGATGGGTGCGCACTGGATCCACGGCCCCTCCAAGGGCAACCCCGTCTTCCAGCTGGCTGCCCAGTACGGGCTGCTGGGGGAGAAGGAGCTTTCGGAGGAAAACCAGCTGGTGGAGCTCGGAGGCCACGCGGACCTGCCCTCCGTGTCCTACGCCAGCTCGGGGCAGCACCTGAGCCTCGAGCTGGTGGCAGACATGGCCAGTCTCTTCTACAGCCTGCTAGACCAGACCCGTGAGTTCCTGCACGTGGCTGAGACCCCCGTCCCCAGCGTCGGTGAGTACCTGAAGAGGGAGATCGGTCAGCATGCGGCTGACTGGACAGAGGACGAGGAGACGAAGAAGCTCAGGCTGGCGGTGCTGAGTGCGTTCTTCCACCTGGAGTGCTGTGTCAGCGGCACCCACAGCATGGACCTGGTCGCCCTCGGGCCTTTTGGGGAGTACACCATGCTGCCCGGGCTTGACTGTACCGTCTCCGGGTATGTGCACCCTGCCCGGCTGCCTCCACCCACCCCGGCGGCTGTGGCTGTCCAGCTTTGGAAAGCAGGGTTGGGGGCAGGGACGGGAAGGCCGCCCTCCCCGCGTCAGAGAAGCTGGGTCGTTTTCCTCTTTTGCTTCATCTGAGAAAATGAAAAGAGTTATTTTGAAGAGAAAGTGTTTAAAAAGAAGAGAGATGTCTTGTGAACCCTTCCTTGCAGCATATTCGCTGAGCCCTCCGGGCCAGGGCTGTGAGGGTGACCATTGCAGCGAAGGCCGGCCCCTCCCCACCCCGTGGCCTTCGTCAACCCCAAGGCTCCTGCACTGGGGCTGAGTTTGTGGCTCATTTCCTGCACCCCCCCCAGCCATATTCACATCCCGCCCCTGGTCTGCACCCCAGACCACAGCTCTGGCCAGCCCTGGGGGGCTGCTGTCCTCCTCGCCTCGCGCCTCACCCGGGCCGAGCATCCACCATGGGTGCAGTTTCCATCCAGAATTGCGAGAGCCCGATGGGTTTATTTCAGCCAGTGCTGCCCTTCCAGAGACAGGTTCTGCAAGCGACACTGATGCTGATGTCTCCCGCAGGGGCTACGAAGGCCTCACAGGCTGCATCCTGACCTCTTTGCCCAAGGATGTCGTGGTTTTCAACAAACCAGTGAAGACCATTCACTGGAACGGGTCCTTCCGAGAACAGACGGTTCCCACGGAGACGTTCCCGGTGCTGGTGGAGTGCGAGGACGGGGCCTGCTTCGCCGCGCATCATGTCGTCCTCACCGTGCCGCTAGGTGAAGCCGCCGCTCTTGGCTTTTCAGTCCACGCTCAGAGCCCTGGCCCCGGCCCCAGCTTCACCCGCCTCGCAGAGCGATTGCCCGTGTTTTCAGATAGGCTGAATTATTCAGTTATCTTTCTAGCCTCTGCATGCTCTGGAATTAAGGGTTTGACCATAAGAGAAGTGCAGATGAGCAGATGTTTCGTTGGTTGGGCGGTGGTTGGAAAGGATGGGAACTGCCTTTGGAGGGGAAGCCAGGTGTGCCTTCCTGGAGCCAGGAAACAGGTATAAAAAACCAGGTGTGCAAGTCAGGCCCTGGCGCTGGTCTGTGGAAGGAATTACGTGAGTAATTTTATTTAATTCCAGATGTGCTGCACTAGACATAGGCCCCTGAATAGAACTCGTTTTAACTTTGGTCAGATGTGGAGAAGGTTGAGCACAAAGGTGGTGGGGTGATGGCTGCTACATTTCCGACTCTTGCTCCCACAGACGTCCCCTGCACCCGCCACCTGCAATACCTCATTTTCTCCTCACGGAGCCTCGGGGGGTGTCTGTTACTATCCCCAATTGGCAAATGTGCACTTTTAGGTGAGGACACATAAATGATTTAATTGTCAAGTTCACAAAGCTAGCAAATGCCAGAGCTGCAGGGGACCCCAGAGTAGGCCAGAAGTGTCAAATGAACAGAAAAAGTCTCCACCCCTGGGGGCTGGGAGCTTGGTGTTTTGTGTGTCCTTTCAGGACGTATTTGACATGGTGGTACGCACCCAGGCGCACCTCCTTTTCCCCACAGATGGAATCATACTGGACATACTGCTCTGCTGCTCTGCTAGCTTTGTTTTTTCTGCTGAATAAATGTCTTGTTGCTTTTTCCAAATCAGCACATATAGATTTATCAGAGTCTCTCTTTTTAACATCAAGGGCTTTATTCACTCACTCATTGGATAGCTTTCTGAACTGAATACCTGCTGAGCCCCTGCTAGGTGCTAATTGCTGGGTTACATTGTTGCAGTGGCATGGATGTTGTCACTGGATACATTGTTATAGCAATGTGGATATTGTCACTGGATACACTGTTGCAGCAGTGTAGACATTGTGGGTGGGGGGCACCTCAGGTAGCACATTATTTGACAGCCACATGGTATTCTCTTGTATGTGGACATCTTTATTTACTGTTCATAGAAAGTTAGTTTCTTTTTGCTTTTCCCATTTCACACAATGTTTGTCATGTGTGTTTAAAAATACTTGAGGAAATGTATCTGTAGGATCAGTGCCAGTGGTGGGAATTACTGGGTGGGAGAAGTGGACATGGCTGCTTTGGAAGGCACGTGCACGTCCATGGATCTCTGTGACCACAGGGCCCGGGTGCTCTTCCCCCATGTCTCACCTCCTCTCAATGGCATTTGCCTGATTTTCTATTGGGTTGCTCATTTTCTTACTGATTTGTAAGCACTTTTTCTATCTTAAGAAAATTGGCTTATCACATGTGCTACAGATATTTCATCCCCAATTTGTTGTTTGACTTTGGCTAAATGTTTTTTGTTGCCATGTAAGTTCACTTTTATGTAGTTTCCTAATGAAGCATGTGTGTAAACACTACTCCAGGCTCCTTCTCAGCCATGTGGCTTGCAGAGGTGAGAAGCAGGGGCTTAGAAGTGAGGAAACAGGTCTCTGCAGGTCTGCGTGGGTGGTGCTAAGTGACAGCTGCGGCCACCCAGATGGTGAGCCCTGAGGCAGAGAAGCCCTGCTTCCTGCAGCCCAGGCCGAGGGCCTGGCAAGCTCTGGCTGCGTGGATGGACGGTCCTCTGCCGAGCCGTGAACCTGGTGTCTCTGCATCTCTGAGAACCTCTTTCTCTGGCTCCTCTGATGAGGGGTGCAGGGTGGTGGGGGGACATGTTGGCTGTTGATTCTGGTTTAAGAGATTCATGTGGTGTAAGTCGAGTCTCCTTGTGAACCGCAGGCTTCCTTAAAGAACATCTGGACACCTTCTTTCAGCCGCCGCTGCCCCCTGAGAAGGCAGAGGTGATTGGGAGAATGGGCTTTGGGACCAACAATAAAATCTTCCTGGAGTTCGAGGAGCCCTTCTGGGAGCCGGAATGCCAGTTCATCCAGGTGGTGTGGGAGGACATGTCACCGCTGGGGAACACTGGCCCAGAGCTGCAGGACGCCTGGTTCAAGAAGCTCGTGGGCTTCCTGGTCCTGCCGGCCTTTGCGTATGTACTCGTGGGGTCTCAGAGGAAGCCTGATGCCACCTCCCACTGTGCCAGTGGGCCTCGGTCTGGTCCAGTGTGTTGATCTGTGGTGGGGGTTTCTGGAGGGTTTAGGAGGCGGGTACCCCAGGAGCTCTCCAAGGGCCTGGGAAAAGACACCCAGAGTCTGACCCTGAAGAGACATGTAGAGGCTGCCACAAGCAGGGCCTAGAAAGTGCTGTTGGCAGGATAGCATGTTCAATCCATGAGAAAGTATTATGGGCATTATTAGGGAGCCAGGGCTTGAGGGTTACAGATGGATGCTGAAGCATGAATCCCTTCGTAAATGGGGAGACGATACTTAAATACAATGCAATAATTAAATAAACATCATAAATATAGGAATTATTGACCCACAGTACAATACTACATCTAATGGCTCAGCTGTTCTGTGAAACAGCATGAATAGAATTGGATGCTGTTCCAGTTTGCTAATGCTGGCATTTTGCAAAACACAGGAAATGGACTGGCTTTTATAGAGGGGGATTATTTGGTTACAAATTTGGTTACAAAGTTGTTATCTTAAGGCCATAAGTGGCTGGCGTCTGGTTGCCCCCAGGTTGCGTTTCAAAATGGCTTTCTCCAAAATGTCTCTGTGTCAGCTTCTCATGGCAAACGCTGTGCTGCTACCTCTAAAACATCAGCAAAACTCTGCTTTCAACGGCCGTCTTCAAAATGTCTCTATAAGCTGCAGCTCCTCTCTCAGCTCCTGTGCATTCTTCAAAGTGTCCCTCTTGGCTGTAGCAAGCTCGCTCCTTCTGTCTGAGCTTATATAGTGCTCCAGTAAACTAATCAAGGCCCACGCTAGATGGGCAGGGCCACACCTCCATGGAAATTATCTAATCAGAGTTATCACCTACAGTTAGGTGGGTTGTATCTCCATGGAAACACTCAGTCAAAGAATTATAATCTAATCAACACCAATACTTCTGCCCACAAAAGATTGCATCAAAGATAATGGTGTTTTGGGGGACATAATACATTCAGACTGACACAGGTGCTAATCCAAAAAATAACTAAAATATTTCATGACTAATTTAGGGAGGAAGGAGCTGCTGCTTCTGGCAAGGTTGAAAAACAAAGTTAGCATATTGTGGCCAGATGGCAGGTATGATTCCATATTTCACTCAGATGTGAAGCAGGAAGGGACCAAGGTTCTGAGCCTAAAAGTCTTGGGATCAGAATTCAGAAACAGAGGCAAAGCTGCGGTAGAGCCATCCCTTGAGGTAGTGAGAGCTTGTGTACCCAGCGGTGTTGAGTGTTTTAAAATGCGGCCCACTGCTGCTTTGCCCCTGCAAGCGGGCTGTTTTCTTTGCACCCAAATAAACCTGGTGCTTCAGGAGTTTGGCAGCCTGCAACCTGCCTGGGGCCTGTGCTGTCAGTTCGGCTGTCACTGGGCTCCCTGTTCTCAGGGGACGCTGAGCACCTTCGCAGGGCGCTGTCCATGCCTTTGTCTTCTCAGGACCCCTTTTATACTCCCCCAAATTGTTGAGGATCCAAATGAGCCTTTGCTTATATGGTTCATGTCTATATATGTACACATTAGAAACTAAAATAAAGGTTTATTATTATTTGACATGAGAAACCTATTCCATGTTAGCGTAACAATTTAAAATGCACTTTCTAAAGTAAAATTTAGTTAGAAGAGTGGCATTGTTTTACATCTTTGCAGATCTCTCACATCTGGCTTTGTAGATGACAGCTGGATTCTCACAGCTGGTCCTGCAGCCAATCAATTGCACTTTTAGTTTAGCTGAAATATTAGAGGAAAACTGGGAGTTATGCAAATATGTAGTTGGAAAAGGGAGGAGTATTTAAATAGTATTTCAGATAATTGTAGATATTCTTTGATATTAATCGAAACTCAACAAGTGATAGTTTCTGAAAGGTTTGTTGTGACAAGAAGTCTGCAATCACTGCAGTGAGTTTTTCCTACTCTGTGACATTAGAGCCCAAGTGTCTGTCCTGCATTCTGATGGATTTCTTCTTACCTATCCACAATTTTGGTCATTTGGAAAATATTGGCTCACTGAATCAGGCAGTTTTCCAAACATTGACCTGTTTCATTAGGTGATGGAAAAAAATCAAAATTTGTTATATCAACACTCATCTCAGAAAAGCCTTTAAGGGTTGGGGAGCTGTTAAGCTGATTTTCCAAAATTCTATTTTTAGCTTGAGAGCTCAGATTTTATCACCAGCAGTGACATTGCCAGTGGCTCTCCTTGCAGTGACAGAACCCGTTCCTTTCCGAGTGCCAGGCAGAAGTGGGGCTCCCTGGCCACGCGGCTCCCTGGCCACACGGCTCGCACAGCTCCTGACTCGGTGTCTGTGGGGACTCCTCGTGATGTCCAGTGGGCAGAGAGGCTGGGCGCAGAGCCCCCTTCTCCTCACGGAATATTGAAAAGACATACTCAGGAGTCGAGATGTAATGAAATGAACGACTTTTGCTGCTTTGCCAAGGAGTGCATTTGGCCTTTTCTTCCGCGGCAAAGGACGTGGTGCCCTGGCGTGGTTTGGGGCTGCTGCCTCTACTGGGACGAGGCTGCAGCTTTATGGGGCCCTGCTCTTGCACGTTGATGCAAACTCCTCTTGGTGTCCAGAAAACAGCAGTCCTGGCCTGGTAGACCCTGGCAGGGTCTCAGGACCCCAGGGCTGTGTGGACTGCCCTTGCTCTGGGTGCTGCTGGACAGCCCCCAGGACACTCGGCAGGCGGGCACTGTTTTGGCCCTGGGAGATGCCGGAGTGGGGTGGGACGCAGCCACTTGGCGGCCTTGGCAAAAGCCCTTCTCTCCACGCAGGTCTGCCCACATCCTCTGTGGGTTCATTGCTGGACTTGAGTCTGAGTTCATGGAGACTCTGTCTGACGAGGAAGTCCTCGTGTCTCTGACCCAGGTTCTTCGGAGGATGACAGGTACTTCCCAGGCCCCACAGAGTGACCGCCTCGCACTTGGTGGCTGACCTGCAAACAGGAACTAGACTTGTCAGTCGGGCAGGGGTCACTCTCCATCAGCCCCTACCTCTGAGGAACTGAAATTGCTCTGCAGACACTTCTGCTTCTCTTTATCTTCCTGAAATCTGTAGCCAAAATAAGCGCAGTTGTCCTTAGCCAGATTTTTCAGAAGAGGGAACTGAGGCTCCCAAGGAAGCAAAGCACAGCCCGCTGGGGGCCGGTCCATCACGTGCCCTCCTTTCTGTGTTGAGAGTTTGGCAAAGCTGCCATGGTGGGAGAGCCTCTTTCCTCTGCGTCTGTCACTTGCTTTTTTTCCCTGGCAGTGTCTGTCCCTTTGGAAACTGCTTGGGCTTTAAAATGAAAACCAGATTGCGAGACTGATGGCAGGAGTGCTGTGCTAATGTGCTGCTCTCTGCTGTCCAGGAAAGCCCCGGCTCCCAGCACCCAGGAGGGTGCTGCGGTCTCGCTGGCACAGTGCCCCCTACACCCGGGGCTCCTACAGCTACGTTGCCGTGGGCAGCACTGGGGACGACATTGACAAGCTGGCCGAGCCCCTCCCTGCAGGCGGCACAGGCACCCAGGTTTGATGGCACAGCCTGGGAGTGGGGGGCACCAGGGGTCCCGTGGCAGAGCCCCCCTACCCCCAAAGTAGGACAGGCCGTCTTTGCTGGCTGAGAGCTGCCAGTGAGGGAGGGAGCCGTGGGTGGGCCGAGACTTCTGCAACTCAGAATCCACTGTCTTATGAAACTAAGAATAACTTCTAGAGTGTGTTATTCTTACCAGGATTATACCTGCATGTAGCTTGAAGAGTCAGAGAATTCCACATTGCTGGCTGATAAATCCCACCAAACGCAACCAGCAATGCAGGCGCGTGGGGGCACCGTCCTCCCCCGCACTCTAGAAGTGGCTGCGATTTTAGCTGATCCTTCTCTCGAAATTCCATGTCTCTGACTGACTTGTTTATGCTGCCACTTTTAAAAACCTCTTGTTTATGGAAAACTTCAAATGTCTAGGAGGTAACAGTGCCGCTGTGTCCCCTCACCCTCTCCAGCAGCCTTATTTCACTTGGCCTCGACCCCGTGCCCCTCACGAAGTTTGAGCACATCCCACCTGGGGCCTCATTTCCTCGGCGCACAGGGTGGAGGCATCTCGGATATATAAGGACCCCCTTTCAGAAAAGCAGATCTATAATACCACACTGAAAGAAAAATGAACGTTTCTTCAGTGTTATCCAATGGTGTTTGCTTTCCCACTTGTCTGATCATCTTTTCAGTTTGCTTGATTTTAAACCTTGCTTCTTGAATTTTCAGCTTTAGGCATTTTCGGTTGACTTCTCACTGTGGGCAATGAGGTTTCAGCTTCCTTTCACTCCTTGGCCCACCCTGACTCCCAAACACTCTCCCACCATCCCCCAAACATTCACCTGCTCCTGTTTGCTCGGTAAACGCTATTCACACCTGAGCACTGAGGATGTGATGGCTTCTTTTCATGCCCATTTGTGGGTGGGAGAGTATGTGAGTGTGTGTGAGTGTGCGTGAGTGTGCGTGCATGTGTTATTGTGAGTGCACAGTGTGTGTGTGAGTATGCATACACATAAGCATGAGTGTGTGTGTGTGTATACATGGGTGAGTGTGCACGAGTGGGCGTGGACATGCACATGTGTGGGCATGAGTGTGCGTGCAAGTGCACGTCGGGGTATGTGTGTGCCTGCACATGTGTGTGTTTCTCATCCACGCTGCTAGCGCAGTCACTCACGGGCTGAGGCTCCCCCGGCCTCGGCTGCTGGCAGACACGGCTGGAGCCCGCAGGGAGCTGCCGCCTCATGCCCGGCCGGCTCGGGCCCTGGGCTCTTCCTCCCGCTCCCTGCCCTGTGCCCCCCGTGCCTGGCTCCCGCTCTGGCCCTGATCCTGTGCTCTGCACCATCCCTCCTGGGCAGCTCCTTTGCTTTGTGACAGCATTTATTCCAGTAGCTTCCTGAGACAGGCTTGCAGGGGAGGTAAAGACCTTGCATGTCTGAAAATGTCTTTTTTCTACCTTTACACTTGATAGTCTGGCCAGCTGTCACCGTTGATATTGCAGCGTAACAAATCACCCCAAAACTTAGCGCTGGAAACAACCATTAAGCTGAAAGATTCTGTAGGTCAGTAATTCAGACAGGGCACAGTGGGGATGCCTGGGGTCTTGGCTGGCCTGGAATCATCCGGGACTCCGCCACCCACCTGCCCACCCCTGGGCTGGAAGCCCGCTCAGCTGCGACAGTGCCAGCACATGGCCCCTCGGTGGCTTGGCCTTCCTCGCGGCCCGGCGGCCTCAGCAGCCACACCCCAGCTTGGGCGGCTCAGGGGTCCGGCACGGGGGTCAGGAAGCACCACTTCTGTCCCCACTCCCCACTGGCCGAAGCGGTCGCTGGCCTCGATTCAGGGAGGGGGGCCTAGATCCCACCTCTGCATGAAAGGAGTGTCAAAGAATTCACAGCCACTGAAACCCCCACACTGGGTGTGAAACTCTATTAGGAGCCGTGTCCCTCAGGTTTTGAAGGCATTCTCCAGTGTTGCTGTTGGGAATCCAAGGCATTCAGATTCGTTTCCTCCTCACGCCTTCTGATTTTTCAAGCCTCTGTGGAAGCTCAGAATGCACACGGTTAAGCACCAACAGTTAGAGCCTTCTAAGTTCCATAGATGCATGAACTCATTTCACACAACTTGCTTTGCATTGAGTGTTCTGAAATCTCACCGGGAAATGCCTGCCTTCTTTGTGCTGAGCACTTGGTCAGCCCTTTTGATCTGGAAATTCATGTTCATGAGCTCAGGAAATTCTCTTCAATTATCTGTTTGATGTACTTTCCATTTTTTTCCTCTCTGGGATTTCTGTTATTTGGGTGTTGGAATTCTGGACTAGTCCTCAAATTGTCTTATCTTTTCCTTCATAATTTCTCTCTCTGATTTTCTTGCTCTACTACGCCTTCCAGTCCTCTGTCAAGTCGTTAATTTTGCCCTCTTGTTTAATTTCCAAGGGCTCTTTTTGTTCTTGGGGACTCCTTCGCTGTGTGCAGCAGCGGTGGCAGCCAGCGCTTGATGCACGTTCTCAGCAGAGGGTGATTAAGTGACAACTGAAACCACACTTTCTGGTCCTCAGTTGAGTATTTGGAGGTTTGAGAGAAACTGAACCACAGTAGTGACATCTTTGTGCTGAGAAAGGACCCGAGCACGTCTGCTAGTTTAGGAGCGTTGCAAAAGTTAACTGTTTACATGATTTTGGAGGGGTTAGAATTTCAGGTTCTTGGTACTGATAAGTCTGATTTGGCAGCAAGCAGAAGGAATGTGGCTTGTGGCCCAGCCCCAGCACCCACCGCCTAATCCTCGCCCTTCTTTTGCAGCTCCAGATCCTGTTTGCCGGGGAAGCCACCCACCGCACCTTCTACTCCACCACGCACGGGGCCCTGCTGTCGGGCTGGCGGGAGGCCGAGCGCCTCATCCGCCTGCAGCCGAGGCCCCGGCTCTGAGCCCTGGGGCCCCTCTGCCCGCGTTGGCGCCTCCTGCGGGCCGGGTGGCCTGCGGAGGGAACCTTCCTCCGACCGATCATCTTCAGCCTGGTTGCAATTTGGGGATGTTAAGGACCATGCTCATGTCTTGGTGGCCGGGTCGCCCTCTCTCATTCCTCAGCGTCCGGGCAGGCCTGAGCCCCAGCCGGGCGCGGTCTTCCCGGAGACGTGGGACACAGCTGTGCCGCGCGGGTGGCTGCCCACATAAAGCACGTTAGAGCCAGCTCGCGGCCAGAGTCGTCCTTGCGCCTCGGCTTTCTGCATCTTCACTTCTGCTGGCCTGGGCGCCGTGAGGCCCTCGGGTCACCCTGCGCTCTGTGCCCTGGGGTTGCCCTTCACCCCTGGCACCTCAAGGCGCCGGCTGAGCGCTCTTGGCCGGGGCTGGGCCAGACCGCAATGTCTGATGCCCCCCCCTGCCCTGCCCCCGGCAGATCGCAGGGAAGGAGAGTGAGGGACACGTCTCTTCTTTGAGCCCCTCCAAGGGGGGGAGGGATTAATGCACGGAGGGGGGCGCCTTGGGCTGACTTGGGGGTCGGAGGTTTTTGGGGGAAGTGACGCACCCAAGGAGGCCGGCCCCCAGAGTGTGCAGCGCAGGCCAGCCAGGTGCGCGCGGCAGGATGCGTGGTCCTGGGCTCAGCTGCTCCACCCGGGTCCTCCCTCCACAGCCTCCAAGCGACCGCGGGGGCTCAGTCCTCCTCTTCCCAGTTCCTGATCAGACTTGCTGAGACCCAGCCACTGCCCGTGTCACAGCCACCTATGGGCATGGGCCCCTCCCCATCACCCACCCTGTTGCGCCGGCCAGGAGGAAGGGGCGGAGCGTGGCAGGCCGGGTCTCCACCCGAGGACAGTGGGGGCTGTGGAAGGGCCCGTCAGAGGGTCCGTGTGGCCTTCCCCGTTGCAGGAGTCACAGGCCGCCCCCTCCCTCCTCACGCCCCCGGCTGCAGCCTGCTCCGCTTCCCTGCAGGCTCGCGCTCAGGGGTGCTGGGTCACAGAGCTTGCTGTGCTCGAGCTCCACGGAGCTGCGCCGGGGAGGGTCTGCCAGCCCGGGGCAAGGGTCTCTGAGCATCCGTCCCACCTGTGCTCCCACCCACTCTTCTCCTGGCTCCTTCCTTCCCTTCTGTCAGGTCTCCCTTCGAATCACTCCTCTTGGGGCGGGTGGGAGGCCTCACCGAGGTCCTGCCCAGACGCCCTGAGCAGCCCCCCACCCGGGTCGGAGCACTGGGAGGGGGCGTTTGGAATTAGGTGGTGGAGGCTCACAGCATCGGAGCCACAATGGCTGCTCTCGGGGCTCCCTTCAAAACCCCAGACCCACCGGGGGATAGAGTGCGACCCAGTGAGGAACTGGGCAGTTCCCTGGACTCCCGGCTTAAGGTTAGAGTCTGGCTGCGGTGTCCACAGCGTCGGCGCGGGTCAGACAGCCGCAGGCTCACGCATAGCGCACGCTGGGGCGACTGCTGTACGTGGGGAGGGCTACTCGGACATCAGCGTAAGGCGCAGTACTCGGAAAGTGCAGGTGTTACATTTATAAAGAAAGCTTACAAGATTTGGAAGTTTTTAACCACCTTTGTAAGAGGACCGAACACTGACAGGCGACTGCTAAATTTTCCCTAAACTTACACTCAGGATAAGCTTAAGGAAGAACTAGGATATTTTAATTTAATAAATCTCAATAAACCTATGAATTACTTGAATAATTAAAAAACCAACTAGGTCACCTAAGAACTCCCAGGCCCGCGGTGCCTGCGCGCGGTGGGGCCGGGGTCGGGGGTCGGGGGTCGCGGGTCGCGGCGAAGAGTTCCTCTCGCAGCCCCGCCCCTGCCACGCCCCCAGCCCCGCGGGGCCGCCCGCTCCGGACGCCGCCCGTGGCCGGAGGCGGTGTTGTGCGCACGCGCGCGCCGCGGCGCGACCCCTCGGAGCGGCGGAACCCTGG
>PVKY010002658.1:0-24625 GCA_004027775.1 Bradypus variegatus | reverse complement strand
TGAGTCCCCATAGCCACAGGGGTGACTTCTGTGGTCACCACAGCAGTACATCCTGGTGGGTTTACCTTTACCTCTTCCATAATTTGTATTAACATCCACCAAGTTTTTCATTTGTACCATTCTTTTCTAATAAATTAATGTGGTACTACCCCTGCCCCCTCACCCCCTGCCTACAAAAGTCTGTGCAAGTGGAGGACAGAACTATAAGGGAGAACTGCCAGATGAAGCTGAAATAGGATCGAGGGGCCAAGCTACTAGGCCTTATAAGGCCGCACAGAGGATGGGGTCTTTATCCTGATGTTCTGGTTTGAATGTATTATGTACCCCAAACGCAATTATCTTTGAAGTAATGTTGTGTGGGCAGACCTATCAGTGTTAATTAGATTGTAATTCTTTGAGTGTTTCCATGGAGATGTGCCCCACCCAACTGTGGGTGATGACTCTGATGAGATTATTTCCATGGAGGCATGGCCCCACCCATTCAGGGTGGGCCTTGGTCAGTGGAGCCATATAAATAAGCTGACAAACAGAAGGAACTCAGTGCAGCTGTGAGTAACATTTTGAAGAGGAGCTACACCCAAGAGGGACACCTTGAAGAATGCACAGGAACTGAGAGAGGAGCTGCAGATGATGCGATGGTTTGAAGACAGCTGTTGAAAGCAGACTCTTGCTCCACAGAAGCTAAGAGAGGACAAATGCCCCAAGTACAACTAAGAGTGACATTTTTGAGGAACTGCAGCCTAGAGAGGAATGTCCTGGGAGAAAGCCATTTTGAAACCAGAACTTTGGAGCAGATGCCAGCCACGTGCCTTCCCAGCTAACAGAGGTTTTCTGGACACTACTGGCCATCTTCCAGTGAAGGTACCCAATTGCTGATGTGTTACCTTGGACACTTTATGGCCTTAAGACTGTAACTGTGTAACCAAATAAACCCCCTTTTGTAAAAGCCAATCCATCTCTGGTGTTTTGCATTTTGGCAGCATTAGCAAACTAGAACACCTGACCATGGTGGGAAGCCATAGATGGGTCTCAGTAAAAGAGAAGTAACATGTCAGATTTGTTTTAGAAAGTGCTCACCAGTTGCTGTGGGACACTGGGAAATTTTTTCCTCTAATTGACCTTCGTGTCCACAATGCTGACCTCGTGAACCTTTGACTGCTCAAGCCAGTGAGCTCAAATAGGACCCCTGTGCAGCTTTCACTGGCCACTGCAGCCAGATTCTCATCCTTTTCCACTCTTCATTAGAGCGCTTATCACATGTGCTGGTTTCTCACGTCTGCCCCTGGCATCGGACTATGTTCACCGAGACTGGGCTGACCAGCCCAGGACAGGGTACAGAGAGCTTGAGGAAGGTGAAAAGGGGGGTCACAGAGTTTTGTGATCAGAACCTGAACATGCCTTACACAAAAGATATATGTCCTGGGCCAGTTCAGGGACAGAGAACAGCGATGCATTGGGTCATCAACGTTGGTCCCTTGGCCTGCGAGGGGGGTGGATGGGAGGGTGGACTGACATTTTATGATTTCTTCTCCGAGACTGTCTGCTTCTTACTAACAGCCTGAGCTGACCTGCCAGCCTGTCCTCTCCTTTCCAAGGGTCATAACGACCCAACACAGGCTAGATGCAGGTAGATGTGCTGGGCTGCTGGGAAGGGGCAGCCAGGGGCATGGGCATCCCTTGCGAAGGTGGCCTCTCCCCACCCCTAAATTTATAAAGGTGAAATTAATTAGGGCGAACACAAAAGGCAGCATTGACAGTGGTGGTGGTGGTGAGATGAAAAGGGTATGAGCTTGCCAAGGAGCCATCCTTGGATCCCCCCAACCAAGTGATGTTCTCAACACTACTGGCATTTGAGGATGGACATTCTTTGTGACAGTACCACATATTGCAGGTCCATTCAATGCCAGCAGTATGCCCTCGTCATTGTGACAACCTAAGAGGCCCTCATATATTTGCAAATACTCCCCTCTCCTAACGGAGAACACCTGCCCCAGTGTTTAAGCAGACAGGGTATGCACAGCTGTGCTTCAGTTCCCTGCTGCTGGCAAGCAGAGAGAATGGGGAGAGCAACCCACGAGGGGAGCTCTTAGTAAAGGTTTTGTCCAGTGGGATGGTCATTTACCCCAGGCCACTCTGGGGGGCTCTTGCCTGACCCCAAGTAGAGTTCCTCCTTGACTTCCCTAGCCTCCTTGCTCACAATGGTGATCCGCAGCCCTGTGCAGGATCTGGTGGGCAGTGCTGAGATTTTAGCGCAGGCATTCTCAGGCCACTTGGCTGGAATGTGGCCAGGGTGGCATGAATACCTATGGTGGCCGAGGCATCGCTGTCTGGGGCCACCAGGTGGCACCCAGGAGCCCCACTCTCTGCCGCAGGACTGGTGGCGGTGGCGGCGGCAGGAGTTGACTGCAGAGGGAAGTTCCTTTAAAAAGAGGCCTGGCTCTTAAAGAGACACGGCTACACACCGGCAAACTTGAACAATAACCCCAACGCGAACCTCCACTGATGACAAGCACCAGGCTCTGACGCTCTGCTCTCCTTGCCGTTCTGAAAGCTGAGCTGCCACTGCTGGGAGCCAGTCTCCTTGAGAACCTGCCCTCAGCCCCTGTGGCCACTCGTGGGCCTGACGGGGCCTGGCTGGGCCTGGCCGCTGCCGTCAGATCTCCTGGCAGAGCAGAGCAGGGCTGGGATGCATCTGCAGAACTCTGGCTGAAAAGCGAGGCACACGGCCAGCTTCAGAGGAGTGGCGAGCACAGGAGGGCAGGGGACCCATGTGAGCTCTGACCCGGCTGGTAGTGTCCCTGTTCCCTTGCAGCTGACAAAGTCGGAGCTGTTGAAATTTGCCTCTGGGCTTTGGGGACTTGGAGAATCCAGCTGCCTCCTCTTCTGCAGGCATCTTTCCCAATGCTGATGGGGACTCCTTGGTAAGTAAACTGGGAAGGGGCTCTGGACCCTGCAGTTGAGCCCTCTGACTGACCCCTTAGGAAAGCTCTCATGTGGACCCCTGGGTGGTGCCACCGGAGCAATGCCAGCTGAGGGCTGCTTTAGCCGGGGCTTGGCACGAGACCTTCCTGGAATGGCAGCCTATTTAGTATAGTCTAAGGCTCTAAGGCAGCCACTCTGCCCGGCATGCTGTGGCCCCTGGGAAAGGGCAGCGATGTGGGGGTAAGCTCCACCACTACGGGGACCTGGGTACTTGCTCCTGGCAGAGGAGCTGAAGGAGGCAGTAGGAGGCCAGTGCAGTTCTCTAGGGATCGGGTCTACATCTTGCCCGGGCTGCAGACCTTTCCCGTAACTCAAGCTGACACAAAACTTTGGTAGAGAAGTGACTAATTAGGGAGGAATTTGAGGCCACCTCTGCTGCCTGCAAGGTCCTACTGTCTGCTGTTAAAGCAAGAAGGCTGGGAAGAGGCAGGTAGGAAGAGGGCAAAAGGGCACAATTGTTGGGGGAACCATATTCTTTGTGGGTGACTCACTGGAGGCCTGGGGAATTATCTTCCTTCAAGGCCTGAGGCAAGGAGGCTGAATCTTAGAAAAGAAAATGATGCTCTACTCTACTGAGAAAGGAATGAAAAACGGATCACCCCAGGGTCTGCTAGAAAGCGAAAGCTTGTGGTCCACTAGGGCTGATAGGAGGTTGGAGGTCACCTCCCTGATCCAGCTGGATGCTCTCCTTCTAAGGATATAGAAACTGAGACCAGAAAGGTTCGAGACCAGCCTGAGGCATGGAGGCGGGGTTGGAGTTCTGGAGACTGTCATCATTGCGTTACAGTCAGTTTATCTCCATCTCCAGAATCTTCTACCAGGTTGTGGTAGATGCTGCAATGCTGAGTTTTTTTGTTTTTTTTGTTTTTGTTTTTTGTTTTTTGTTTGTGTGTGTGTGTGTGTGTGTGTGTGTGGACTTTTTTGTCTTTTTGGAACCAGTTTTCTTTTTGCTTAATCGTTAGTGGCCTGGGGTAGATTCTGGAGTAATATGATCTTGCATTCCTCTAGTAGCTCCAATTTCTTTCTGAGTTTCACTTCATTCTGCTTATTCAATTTGCTTGCTAATTGCAGCCCACACAGATGTTACACACATGGGCTCTGGATTCAGACTCTCTGGGTTCATTTCTTAGTATAACCACCTGCCAGCTGGGCAAGTGGCTTAACCTTTCTGTGCCTCAATTTCTTCTGTGAAATGGAGATAATAGTGGTGCCCATCTCATTGCTTTATTGTGAGAATTAAGTGAGAATTAAATAGAATGGTGCCTGGCACTTAAGAGGTATTCAGTAAGTGTTAGTTGTCATTAATTTCATTTATTTCTCATGCATTATTAAATGCTAGTCTATTGGGCTTTTGGCAGAAGGCTGATCTGGGGGCATGGTGAGGTTGTGATTGCTTTGGAGGTCTACCTGAGCCTTGGTCATCCACTGGCTGGACTGAGTGCTGTGTATATTCCAGAAAAATATATGGATCTGCCAGAGAGGGAGCAAACTCATTTTTTTTTTGTTTGCTTTTTTTACCATCACATTCTATTTTGTTATTTTTTAAAAATTTGGATTTGAATGTGGAGGATCCTACCCCCTTAACACCCCAGCTTCTGCACACACTGGTGCTCCCTGCCTGCCAGAGTGGGCAGAGGTGAAGGATTTCCTTTCCAGAAGCAGTGACCTCTGGGTGATCTGGGAAGCAGGGATTCCCAGGGTCTTCCGTCTGTCTGCAGCAGAGCTGAGTTGCTAACGATAAGGAGGGAAGAAAAATGGAGATACCCAGTTTTGGTTTTGAGCACAGTCACCCTTTTTCCATTCTAAGTGGATGGTTAGAAGCAAGAGTTGGTTGTTGGGAGGCAGCAAGTAGCAAACCCCTGAGAATTAAGGGCAGAACCACTGACCTTCAGAATGGGATGTATCTCCTTCCCATTTAGTTCCTCATTGCCAGCCAAGCCCTTCTGGCCCAGGAAAGCGGAGAGTGTTGGCCCAATGGAGTGGTCAGTGAGCATGTGGTTAGTGGCAGCTTGCAGGAGGCAGTGAATGGGTGCTGATTCAGTGCCTTGAGGTGCAGACGTAGGTTTGCTCTTAGCTGAATCAGGGCAGTCTCTCCACAGGAAAACTTCCCTGCTGTTCTGACAGATTGGGGTTGATGGTGAAAGCATTTCACAGTTGCATCTCCTATGGCAAAATGCAGATGAAAACGAATCCTTAACTCCTTCCTTCCCAGGGTGTGGCCTTGGGTCTCCCCAGTCTCCTCACTGCCCCCAGTGCCAGGAATCTTGAGGCTTCTGTTCTGGTCCCAGATCACCTGTTTCCATTGCAGAGGTTAGAGTGAGGCCATGTGGTGTGAATTAAGACTAGAGGATATCCAATAAAGGCATAGAGGGAATATTGAAGAAACTAACTGCGCTTTTCCTGAAACAGCTATGTCCGAGATAGGTGTGTGCAGACAGAAAAGGGCTGGAAGGGTCTCCTAAAAGGTGGTCTCTAACCCAAAGGACCCCCACCTTTGCTACCCTGCTTTCATCAGTCCAGACGATATTGGAGGCAGCATGCAATGGGCGACTGCCGGGGTTCATATCCCAGCCCCCCACTTCCTGACCAGGTGGCTGACTCAGCTGCTCAGTGCCTCGGTTTCTCATCTGACTAGTCCTCGTAAATAAAGCACTAAGATCCCAGCCAGGTGCACAGTAGACATTCGCTTGATTATTACAAGCGCTACCCCCCCAGTAGCCTTGGGGATTTGTCTTCCTCTCTCTTCCCTATAATGTGTTCCAGAATGGGAAGTTGAGGACAGGATTGGACAGAATTTAGGAAAAAAGCAAACTATGGCAACACTAAGGAGAGCAACTGCAACAGTTTTGCTTGAAAAATGCTGAAAATAGCTTGTTCAAGGCTTTGTAGATAAAAGTGTAAAATGTATGCAAATATATGTGACTCACGCAGAAGCATACATCCATGGCCTCACTGTCAGCACCGGATGTGGCCATCAGGAAGAACCCCATGGTCTGGAGAGAGGGCCTGGCTGTGGCTGCAGTGGTGGTGGTAGGGGAGGAGGCAGTGCTCGCTGCTTCCCCAGGCTGGCGACCCCAGGTGACCTCTGGTGATGGCAGCTCATGTCCCTGTTTCCACCTTTCTCCTGGGTTCTGTGCCCTCAGAGAGTTCCCTGTGGGAAGAAGAGCAGTCCTTGGGCCCTCTGCTCCTCCATTCTCACCGTCCTCCCTCTGGTTCCTCCTGGAGCCCACTTGCTCCCTCTCCCACCCCGGCTCTATTTCTGGAGTGCCTCATTGTAGATGCACGCCCCCCTCCCTGCCAAGCTCCAGGTGCCTGCTTGGCTCCCCCAATCTTGTGTGCGAGTCAGGGATGGGTGGGAGGGTGACAGCTGAGCAGGGAGGGGGAGCAAAAGACAGAGCCTGAGCCTGAGCTGGGAGAGCTGAGCTGGGGGTGGGGGAGCCCGGGTGGGTGCAGGGAGGGGCCACCCTGCCCTCTGCTGAAAATCACCTGCTGCAGCCAGCCACCCATGTTGGCTTTCTGCACCCCAAAGCACCTTCCCCTGCCCCTCCAAGGGCCTGCACGGACTGCTGTAAGTTGGTGGTCACCGTTTCCCTTTGGGCAGCTGTAGCCTTTCAATTTCTGCCCAGGCAGTTTATGGGGCTGGGTGTAGCCTTCTTTCAGCACCATGGTTGCGAATCTGCCTCTCCCCTGGAGAAGAGCTAGAATGTTTAGAATGTTCAGGTGCCCTGTCCCACCCCTTATTCTGTGGATGCTGACAGCTCCCTCCTTGAAGACCATGGTGATCTGCACCTTGGAGGTATGTTTGTAGAGTTGGGTGCTCATGCAGGCTTTGTCCTTAAGCTGCTCGGGGCGGGGGGGGGGCATCAGGAGGAAATCTCGCCATTGGTTATATCCATTATATTACCTATTTAAATCAGCTTCAGGAGCCGGGTGCAGGGTTCCCTCGATGGGCCCCATTGTCTCCCCTTCCCTTGTGTTCAGGGAAGGAGCTTCGGCCCCTGCTGCCCTGGACTCCTCACCCCCCACCCCAGGCCCTGGCCCCAGGACTGAATCTGAGGGTGTGTTGCCTTGACACGAAGGCCCTCCCCCCCACCTTTTCAATGATCTTGGGGTGTCTTTGTTAGAGGGAATTTTGCTTCTGAAGGTTTTGTTCTCTGAGGCATCTTGTCCCCCGACTTCCCTCTACTTCTATGGGATTCTGCATGCATCATAAAGCTCCAGGACCATGCTGGGGTCCTCAGGGAAGGTTCCTGGAGGGGACCTAGTGGAGACCCTGGAGCCTCTTCTGTACCCCAGTTTGTCCTCCTGCCCAAGAGAAGCAGGTCTAGGAGATTTTCCTCCCCCCACATTCCCTCCCGACCCCCACCTTGCTCCAGCCGCTGCTCCTGGAACTGCCCCGTTCTTAGGTCAAGGGTGTTTAAATAGATGAAGAGGCAGTCATCAGGTTTGGAAGGCAGGAGTCCCAGGCTGCCAAGCCTTCCCACGGGCACAGGACCTTAACCCTATCAGTGCCGCCCCTCAGACTTGCCTCGGGGAGGGGCCTGGCAGCCTCACCAACCCTTCCTAACTGCGCTTAGAGATCCTGGGGTGGCAGGTGATGTCACCCCTGCGGGCCCATAGGTCTCCCCGCTGCACCTAGTTTGCGGGTTGCCAGAATTCTGGTGAGCCGGGCGAGGTTGGGGGAGAGGAAGCCCAGGCCTGCGCTGCCGCCCGGAGACCCCCGCGGGACCACTCCTTTAGCACCGGTTCGGAGCTCTCTTGCTGGGCGTCCGTGGGGTTCCCGGCTGCTCCCCACTCCGCCACCGCTTCCCACCCCCCGGGGTCCGGAGGCGTGCTGCGGTGTGCGAGCGGGGACGCGGCGGAGCCTCGCGCCGATTGGTTGCGGCCCCCCGGCCCCCGCCCCTGGGGTGCTGCGCAGCCCCCGGGAAGTTGCTAGTTGGCGGGCGCGCTGAGGGGCCGCCGCTCCCGGGCCAGCGGCCGGAAAGGTTCCCGGGAGCGCTCGCCCGCCGCCCCACGCCGGCTCTCCCCTCCTCTCCTGGCAGCTCCCGCGCGCTCCTCCCTGCTACCTGTTTCCCTGCCTCCCCCCGCCTCCGCCCCGCACTCGGGAACTTCGCCTGCGGGGCTGGCCGCCCCTCCGGGCTCTCCGCGGCCTGCCCGCCTGTCGCCCGCGCCCTTCCTCCTTTGTTGTGCGATGAGGGTCGGGTTTCCGATCTGACCGAGCAGCCTCCTCGGCCGCCGCGCGAAGCCGCGGGCATGGAGCCGCTCAGCCACCGGGGCCTGCCGCGCCTCTCGTGGATCGACACCCTCTACAGCAGTAAGTGCGCGCCGCGGAGAGCGGGAACCGGCGCCCCGCGCGGCCCGGGGCTGCGGGCACGGCCGGCCGGGTGCCCTGCGGAACCCCACGCGGGAGTGCGGGCAGCCGAGTGGGGGCTTTGCGGTCCGCCGCAGGTGGGGTCCCCGGAGCGGATTAAGAGCGTCTTGGGGGGGGGCACTAACTAGATCGACGGGGCCGGGAGAGCTGCCACCCCCTCCCACCTGTTGTGTAACCGAGCACTCCCCACCTTCTAAGAAAAGAGCCGAGAACCCTTTTTAGAGTGCTGCCCGGGCTCTCCGACTGGCTCCTCGCTCTGCCCATGCTGAAGCAGAAAGGCCATTTTGGGAAAAGTCCTTGGCGCCCGAGTTTGCCACCTCGGGGATGTCCTGAGGCCGTTTTGTGTTGCGGGGTGGGGGTGGGATCGGTGGGAAGGGAGACTGTAGGTGTAGATCTCTTTGGGGGCATTTGGATGAAGGAGCTGAAAATCCCCGGCTCAGCAATCTTTCCTGATTGCTAGCCTCATCACCATCCCCACCCTCACCCCCCCAAAAAAATAAGAAAAAAAAAACCAAACCAAACCATCTCCGATTCTCCGCCCCCTCGCTCCCAAATCTGTCTCGATCATGTGACTGCTCCCGCACTGCCGCTGGGGATGTATAGCTGAGCACTGGTATATCCTGGGGCTTAGACCAAGCCGTGAGCCAGTTCCCCACCAGCACCAACCCCCCACACCTTGCTTAGGTGGCTGAAAATGCTTGTCCTCCCAGCCCCTCCCTTGAGACAGCTTCCCCCGTCGCTTTTGGTGATACAGGAAGAAGGTTCATCTAGCCCTTGGGAAGTCAGTAAGTGGATTGCAGCCCTGCAGCCCTTCCGGATCCACTTTACTGGGACCCTCCTACTCTCCATGGCACTGTCTCCTGCTCTGGAGCCCCGAGGCAGGGCTTGGGGGAGGTGGGTGGAGCCAGATTCTGGTTCTGGATGCTGGAGGCTGCGGGATGAGGCTGTTCCTAAGGGTCAGCCCGGCTCAAGCTCCTTGGTAATAGTCATATGAGTTGGGGGTGGACAGGGTGCTGCCTTGGGCCCCGAGTTCTTGACCTGGAAGCTCTGTAGTACCCAGCATCTAGCCTCTGACCTCTGCCTCCCCTTGGGTCCCCAGCATTCTCGCATCTCCTCTCCTCCCACTCTTTTTCCCCCTCCTCCTTCCCTCCTCTGCTCAGGAGCTCTCCTTGTGATGGTTCATTTTGCTTTGGTTTTTCAACATCGAAGGGCAAAGCCAGATCCCCTGGGTTTTGGTTCTGGCCAAGCCCAGCCACTCCATCTGCTTCTCTCCTGGCAGAGGCCAGCACCGATGGGTGAAGGTCAAGGCCCCCCGACTGTGTTGTGTGTGTGTGCACGTGTTTCTGCATGAATTTGTGCTCACATCTGTTCAGAACCCTGCTGCAGATCAGCTCCTGACCCCAAGGAAGGATTATGGTCTCTTAGCTGTGCTCCTGCAAATAACGTCATAACAATGCCTCATATTCACATGCTGCTTATGTTCCTGAATGTTTCCGGCTTGTTGTAAAACCCAGTGCTGTTTCCCTGTTTCCCAAAGTGTGGAATCTTACAGAAACCTGTCTTCAGCTTTCTCTCCATTGCCCTGAAAAAGACTCCCCCACCTGATCATTTCCAAGTTTTCCTATCCCCATCTCGCTGCCCCCCTCCTGAAGCAGGGAGCAAGATTCCTTGAGGTTGCCTTGGAAATTCCTGACCAGAACGAAGGCAGTACAAGAAAAGGGAATTAGGCCAAGGGCCTCTTTGGGGATGCCAGTTAGCTAGCCCTTACTCTGGCAGGCTGGCACCTGAGCCATCTACCGTGCTGCCGATGCCCTGGCCTCTGGGCTGCTGGGGCAACCGGGAAGTCGGTGTGGGAGTGGGGAGGCAGTGCCTCGGCAGCAGCATGAAGTCTTGTCTCTCTTTCCAAAATGACTTATTGAGAGCCGTAGGATGAGGCTTTCTGGGGAGGTGCTGGGCAGTCGTGTTTGGGCTGTGAGCCATGAAGTTTCCTCTTGACAAGAGCCTAAATTAAAACAAATACCCAGGCTGTCATTTGCCTGGCAGCATGGTCTTGTGCTCCCAGAGGAAGTTCCTCCGCTTCTCAGGAAGCTGTTTGCTCACAATCCTGGGGTCACAAGTCCCCACAGAAGCCAGATCCATCTGGGATTGTCAGGAGGGTTGACCCACCATGCAGGTGACTGGTGTGACCTATTAGAGATGGGAATGACCCAGGAGTAGAGGGTCCTCCTAAGCGTTGCTCCTGGTAGCAGTGATAATAGCATCTTCCAGGTACCTCCTATGTGCCAGGCACTTCCCATCCATCCTCTCCAACCTCACAACCATATAAGGTAAGGTAGTCTTATCTCTGTTGTACAGATTCAGAGAAAGAGAGAGACTTTGTAAGCTCAGATCATTTACCTGAGGTCACATAACTGTTAAGTGACAGAGCTGGAATTTAGATTGTACCTTAGGGTAATAAGGAGGACTCTGAACATCATCTGGACATGTCTGAGCATATGTAAGGCCTTGGAATGTCATGGAATGGGGACATCTGGGACCCCCTGTCCCAGAGCTGTCTCTGAAATGTCCTGCAGGGTAAGTGGCCTTGATGACTCAGACCCCAGCCTTGTCCACATAGTCCCTGTGTTTCTTGCAGGAACAGGGGCCTGGTCTTGGGTGTCAAGGCAGGGATAGTTGAAGCTCTGCCTGAGCCCACTGGGGTCAGTAATTCTCTCTTGCTAAGGTGCTGGCTGTCAATGAGCCCCACCCCAGCCCTCCCCCCACCCACACCACCACCATGCTTCTTGCCTTTGGGGTTGTCACCTCATTCTTTCTGACTTCAGCCTCTGTGCCAGGAGCGTGGCCACTTCCATTGCAGACTGATGGTCATTTGATAAAGTGTGGGCCACAGATCTTCTTTTTCCCCTAAGGTAGAGTCCTGATGCTTTAACTCAAGGAGATAGGTTGGTTCCCTGCTCCCAGTTTAATCTGGGATTGATGATCTGGGACTGATAACTGCACTGGTAGGTAAGAGTTCCAGTCATTACACATTCCTGTCACTGTTCCATTTTCTTACATTAACATAATAATAACTTCCCCCTTCAAAGCCTTGCCTAGATTCATTCTTGGGGGCTGGTGTGGTTCTCTCTGTGGGGCAGGTCTCTTCTTCATCTTCCTTCTCCAGGCTTTTCACTCACTACCCTTTCTGCTAAACACTAACCACTTTCTGTTCATTTTCTTTTATATCATGGGATTAGGTTGGATTAAATTAAGTTCTGCAACGTAACTCAAAATGGGAGGAGCTCTGAAACTTGTTCTGTCCCTTTGAGTGGAGACAGCCCTCCATACAGATTAAGATTGAATTGTATTTGTGCCCCAGGCAAGTTAATAAATTGGCACCTCTTCAAGTGGCAAGTCTTTACATATGTGTTAAGTATGTATTTAAGAAAATAGGCTGAGGGCTGCATTTGTGGTCTCTTCCTTTGCCATTTCTGCCTATTTTTTTCTAAGTCATTCAGCCTGTCCCCAAACTACCTATCCTATAAAGCCAGCAAAAGTCTACAGTTATTTGGACCTTTAGAAGGCAGAACATGACCATCTGTTGTTACTAGAACCTGACTTTTGGATCTTGCTTCTCTTACTCCAAGTAGCTTATTAATTTTTCCTCCCAATCATAGCAGTGTTCTGGGGTGTCCTGTTTTCTCCAACTCACATTTCCACAGGCTGTTTGTCTCTTGTAGATATTTTCACGCCCCTTATAGACACAGTGCTCCATCCAAGGGCCAGAAAGGCATTTGGGGCTGGGGGAATACAAGCCCATCTCCAGTCATACACCTGCCTCAGTTTACCATCTTATTCCTACATTAGCCAAGGACCAAGCCCCTGGCTTGACAGACTGTGAGTTTGACAGAGCAGTTCTCAAGCCCCATCCCCTCCCTGCCCCAGGCACCAGGGCGCACCTGCAGGTGGGTGCTTTCTTGCTCCCACAGTATCCACAGTAATTTATTCCTTCTTGGCAACACCAGCCCATAATTGGCATGACTGCTGGAGTCTCAGAGATGGGGCTGGCGGAAGAATTAAGTCATCTACTCAGAGGAACTTGACTTTTTGTTGTTGTGAGCGCTGCTGCTGCTGTTCTTTGGAAAAAGGAAGAAATGGGAACGTTTGTGGCAAATGTATTAGCCAGAAGATACTGTCAGGTGGAGAGAAGATGGGCGGATGGTGAGGGAAACCCCTTCTGCCTCACTCTTGGGGCACAATGGAAGACTGAGGCTGTTCTCTGAGGTGTGATCTGTTTTCTGGGGCAATTCTGGTAACTTCGTTGTGCACACTCCTCTGTAAAGTGAAGCTAGAATGTCTCTCATGGGTGGTGGTGAATTAGTAAGTTTATGTTTATAAAAGGTAGTGAAGAGGAGGAGTTTTATTGAATTGCTCAGCTGTCCAGCTCATTCCGGTCCCCGTAACTGAACAAGGAGCTGTGAAAGTCTTGCCAATGAGCTTGGAAGGGGCTGGGAATGTGGTGAGAGGGCTGGTAGGAAAAGACTGTTGGATCAGGTCATGTCCTTGGGCGGTGCTAAACTCAGGGCCTCATGCATAATAAGCCCTGGATACTTTTCAGTTGCATAAGGGAGCATGAGAGAGAGAAAAAAACTTCTGGGTTCTTGGCTCCTTTACTCCTTTACTCCGCTAGAAATCCCAGAAATCCATTAACTGGCTCATTCGCAAGTTTCCTAGTGTGTGAATTTGGTAATTGTAGTAGTAGTGGAGTGGGAGACACCGCAAGGGAGGTCTGTGGGTTTCTAGGGCTTGTGATTGGAAGTAAGACTACTGTCACTGTTTGTGCTGCAGCTGTTTGGCTCAGCCGGAGCCCTTTGGGGGAAGACCAGGAGCTGGTGGCTTCAGGGCATCTCTGGGTCCTTTGCCTCCCACCGGGCCTTTGGCTTTGGTAGTTCAAGTGACCAGGTGGAGAGTGAGAACCCACCATGTTTACCTACAGGGTCATGGCACTTTCCTCCAAGTAACTACTTATACCAGTGGGACAGGCCTGGAGGCTTACCTGTTTCTAGGGGTGTAGGATAGGACTTGGGGCCTTGGCCTGCCCCAGCTTGTATTTCTTAAAGCAAGATGTGGTCAGTTGGAGCCATGGATACCTCTGGCTGACAGTTGCAGTGTTCTGCTGGTCCCTAAAGCTGGGTGAGAACCTGTCCAGACCTGTTAATGAAGAAAAGGGAAGAGATCTGGGCAGGCAGACTATAGATGTGCCCCATGATGGGTTAGGGATAGATGTTCAACTCTAATCCCAGGTAAACTGCAGAAGGCATTTGGCAATGAGTCCTTTGAGGTGGGGTCAGCTGGTACTTTGACCACTTATGGATGGGTAACTGGTTCTTTCTCCCCAGATTCAGACCTTATTTGGTCTTTTCAACTCAGTTCTGCCTCCATGTTTTATTCCTGTCTTCTCCCCCTGCCCTTTCCTTTCCTGCTATACACCAGAACAAAAGAGAAAAACAGGTTTACTGGCCATACAGAAAATTATAGGGTCAACCTGGTCTTCAGGAGGATGGGCAACAGGATGGCTTCTGCAGTGACCTAATTGGCCAGGTGCCATTCCCCTCTCCCTTCTCTCCCTGTTAGCCTCTGAGCCTCTGGTGCCTTCATGCCCCTTTGGACCACAGGTAGATGTGTCAGATGTGGTCAGGGTTGGGCTGAAGGAGAGCAAGGTCCCCAGAAGGGGGGTGGGTGGCTGGGGCCCCAGTTGGACCAAGGTCAAGAGCTCTCAGGGTCCTTGTCATAGCTGTTGACCTCTCTGGGTTGTCGGTGGAGCTGGTGCTGCCTAGAAAAGCCCATTGTTGACTAGGGATCTGCGGGTTTACTCAGGGCTATTGGGGAAGGATGTGGCCATAATCACCTTCATGGGATTGAAGGCTGACCCTATTAGTGAGCCAGGCTAACCCGTTCCTCCAGGGCATTGCCTCCTGGGCAGCAGCAAGGGTTTAATGGATCAAAATTATGGAGACCAAAAACGCTGTGTAATTAAGCCTAGTTAGTTCCCTGGCTGGGGCACAACCACCTCCCTTAGCAGCAGTTGTGTTCCTCTGTGTAGTCACTCTGTTTAGCCACATGTCACCCTGGCCTTAACAGCCTTAGGCCTTCTTTTTGAGTGATTCTTTCCCTTGAAGGCCCAGTTTTAGGAGAAAGACCCCTTTCTGAGCGTTTTTGGGTTAGGGTGGCTGTGTGTTCTCTGTGACGCAGCCCCTGGAGTGTGCAATGGGGCCCTGTTTGGGGAATGTGCCTGGGTTCTGCAGAGGTACACAGAAACTCCACCCTGGGGCCTCCCAGAACCACTGGGCCCAATGAAAAGAAAGCCCATCGATCCTGCTGGGTGAAACTTGACTTTCCATTTGGCCTTGGAAGAATGGAAAACAATGTAACATTCAACCAGCCTTACTCTGTGCCAGATACTATTCCAGGTACTTCCCTTACATCATCACAACAACCCAACAAGGGTACCTGCTGTCACTCCTGTTTTCCAGATAAGAAACCTGAGGCCAACAGAGGTTAAGTCATTTCCGGTCTCCCAGTCGGAGCCGGATCTGATCTCGGATCTCTCTGACTCTATAGCCCATTTGGCTTCCAATAGCATTAGCAATTATAGCCAACACTGACTGAGCACCCACTATGTGTCAACACCCTGCAAGGTACTTCACAAGTATTAGTGCCAATCCTCAACAGTCCCATCTTGGGAGGTGAGAGTATTACCACTACTTTGTAGGGTGGAAAGTAGGACTCGGGGAAGTTGAGTAATTAATTCGTGGTCACAGCACTAGAGTACAAGCCAGGAATTGAATCCAAGGTCAAACTGACTCTGAACTGTCCTCTCCCCACCCCAGCCGCCACCCTCACCTTTCCCAGTGGTGCCAGCAAAGGCCCCTTGACATCTGGTGTCTCATGGAGGTTGACTGAACTGGCTCATCTCTTTGATTAGAATGACACCTGTGAAGACTGGGTCCTGGTCCCCTCTGTGCTCACCAACTGGGCTGACTTTTCCCAGCTTTACCTTGTCCCTGGAGTTACTGGCCAGAAGGGCTGATTGTTGATAAGCAAATAAATAAATAAAAAGGAGGAAGGGGAGAGGTTAGACTTCAGGGTGGGATGGCGATGAGGGCCGAGCTTTCAGAGCAGAGCAGGGCCAGGGGCAAGGAAGCAGAGAGCGGGTGGAAGAGAGGATTTGGCAGAGCCCAAGTGTGCTGGCGCTGCTCTCCAGCCTCTTTGAATTCACCTCCACAGTTTCAAAGGGAAAATAGAGTCCTCAGTCATAAATCAGGCCACTGAACACCGAGGTCCTTTGCTGAGGCCCAGAGCCGCTGCTGTGTTTGAACTCACCCACCCATGCTGCAGCATGTTAATAATGGTGGTGGGGCTTTGGTGCAGAGCCTCCAGCCCACTCCCCACACCCACCAAGGCCCCCCAACCCCAGAGACCACCCTGCTGAGAGGTCAGCCCTACGGGGAGAGCCCGGGCTTGGGGCTTACACCTCAGTGGACCTCTGGGGCCAGAAAATCCATAACAAGATTGGAGGGTTCTTGGCACAAAGTGTGTTTGATGAGTTTGGGGGAATATGCTGGAAGGGGAGGAAATTCTTCCCCATGCTGAGAACTAAAGAAGGAAGGTAAAAGTGGGGAAGAGGGGAGGTCTTCAACTTTGTTCTCTTCCTTTCTCCTTGCTGAGCCAAGTTTCAGTGGCAGCTTATTTCCTTCACTGAGTCTGTGGGTATTTTTGGGAACCCCTGCTGGGTTGGGTGTTGGGACCCACGAACTGCTCCCCCTCAGGTGTTAATATTTGTGTAGGGGGGCAAATGGGGAACTTCAGTTGCCTGTAGGATTTTTTCAGGTCCTCATCCTTCTCCTCCCACCGCCCTGAACCTGCTGCCCCCATCCCCTCCCTCCTGCACCCCAGCCTCTGCTGTACCGTGGTGAGAAGGACACTTACACACATAACAGAAGCAGAAGTTTCATGAAATGGTACTTACCTTTCCTATTACATTTGAGATGCATCCATATTTTTATGCCTTTTTATCTCATTCCATTTTATTCCACTCTGTATTTTAAAAAATGTGCTAGTGCATTGATTTCATGGCATGCAGTGTGAAAAACACTGGACCAGGTGATCTCAAAGAGCTCTTATTAACTAGGGAACAACAATTTACCAAACTTTAGTCATTTAATATACCACTGTTGCAAGTTTTGCCATCTTCATGCACTTCTGTTATTATAGACTTAAATGTTTTTCTTCAAATGGAGTCATTGTTTAAAATATAAAATTTGAAAGGAAACTAATGGAAAACCTCCACTGCTTGCAATAAATAAAAAGGGGCCATGCAAATAAATGCCGTGAGGACTAAACAGTGTTATTAGATTCTAGTTATATACTGTTGCTGTTGGAAGGGTGGAAGTTTTAGCCTCCTGTTTCTTTGTTTAAGAGGGAGATGGAGGATAGAAGGATGTTGAAGATTACTAAGACCAAACAGAGACTTTCTCCTTCAGTAATCATAAAGACTGAGGAAATCAAGAAGGGAATAATTTTCTCGACGTGTGACAGAATAATAATAATGCAGTGTGGCAAGCAAGCAGGTGCTAATCAAAGGAATCTGAGGTCTTCTGCTTTATCCTTTCCTTCCATCTACCCAAAATCTGGGGCCCTAGATCTCCACTGGGGAGGAGATGGTGGTTTTCTCTTAGGAGCAAATACAGTAGAGCAGCATCTCGAACCTCATGTGCATTCAGATCTCCTGGGGATCCTGTTACAATGCAGATTCTCATTTAGTAGGTCTGGGATGGGGCCTGAGATTCTGCATTTCCAGCAAGCTCCCAGGTGATGCCAGTGTACCCTTTGGGTAGCAAGGGTCTAGGGTCCTTGATTCCCACTTCCTGTAGCTCCAGATTCTGACCAGGTGAAAAGTAACCCTGACACATCTCTCTTTTGAGCCCGTTTCCCAATAAAAATAAAAATAGCAAAGCAATTGACTGGACACCTAATGGGCACACCAGACTTGAGCTAGTGTTCTCACATTCATGACCTCATTCGATCTTCACAGTAAACCCGTGAAAGGTTGCGCCTCATTTTAAGTTGAGGAGAGGGAGTGGCCGTTGCGATTGGCTCCTGCTGGTGGCTTCCGACATGGGGCCTGCCAGGTCTCCTCTGTCCACCCCCTACCTGAGTGGCAGAAGCTCAGGCAGCTGGTTCTCGTGAGTGCCTCTGTCTAGACAAATCCCATGCCCTCCCTACCGCCCTCCTCCCCTGAAGGGCCTATGTCAGTGTTAATGGAGCAGAACACGGAGGTGGTTAATTTTCCAAAACATCCGTGAGATGGCTAATGAGACACCAGCTGGTGAACCACCCGGCTGCCTGGAGATGCTGCTCTCCCATGATTTAGGCCAGCGAGCATTTTGCAGACCCCATGGCAGCTCCGGGCAAACAGTACCCCCTTTGGGAGGTCTGGATGGGCCACTGGGTGTTGCATGCCATCTTCTTGGATAGAACATTTAAAGGACAAAAGTGGTAGCTGGTTCCATCTCCTGTGCCCTGGAAAGGAAGGATGGGACCTAAATTTGATGTCAGAAGAGCTGCTTCTGGCCTAGAGGCCCTGGTGTGACCTCAAACCTCCCTGACCTAAGACACCATTCCAGTTTGCCGTGGCTACACTAAACCCCTTTTCGTCAGCCTCTTCCTTGCCCAGAAGCCTTCAGTGGAGGATTTTTCCATCACATCTGATCCAAACTGCCATCAAGATCCCCCATGCTTGGTGACGCTCTCACTATCCATTCTGATTTCCTAGCATCCCAGCTACTTACCATCCTGCAGCAAACCTCTGTGGGCCAGTGAACTGCCCAGTTCAAGGCTCAGTTCAGGTACCACCACCTCCAGGAAGCCTTCCTTACATGATTATAGCTTGCCTGGCTGGAATCCCCAGCTCAGAACTCGTGGGCATTGCTTGCTTGGGGCCACACCATTTAGCACTCTCTTATCTATTGTTTTATTGCATTTACCTGTTTGAGTTTCATGCTTGTTGTCTTTTCTCCTCTACCAGACTCTAAACTTCTTAGAGGCATGAAGAACAATAACAAATGCTGCCCTTTATAGGGTGCCAGACATTGTCCTACACACTTTACAAACAATATCCCATTTAATCTTCAACCACTTCTGAGGTGCCAACTATTTTTATCCTGATTTCACAGATGAGGAAACTTTTTCAAGACTGGAGAAGTTTAACTGCTTTCCTAAGGCTACACAACCTTTAAAGGAGAGCTGGGTTGTAAACCTAAGTTTGTTTGGATGCCTGGACCTGTGCTGTGCTCTTTGTTAGTGGGACCCCAAGGCCAGGAGTTGGGGTGGAGGTTGAGTTTGGGGACTGACACGTCACCATCTTGATTCTCCCTTTCCCAGAGCACGGAGCCTGTGGGAGCTCTGGAAATACTTTGTGGATGGTTGAGGAGGTATAAAGAAAGAAAGTGTTCTGAGGGGCCAAGGTTGGTTCTAACACAGGCTCTGCCTTAAAGAATCTTGGTGCCAGGAGGGTGAGCTGAGGATGGGGCACCATGTGGGAAGAGGGTGGTGGACGACAACCTGGAACAGGATTTTGCAGAGATTAGACCAGGTACCTCCTTTGTGCCCCAATCTTAACTCCCAGCCCCACCTAGACTGGGGCATGTTAATCACCTGGACATCTTGTAAAAATGCAGATTTTGATTGAGCAGGTCTGGGGTGGGGCCTTGGAGTCTGCATTTCTAGCAAGCCTCAGGTGATGCCCACTGCTCTTGAGGACCACAAGGAGAAGTGAGGACTGGACTCCATCTTTCCAGCCTCCAAGAGCATCTGATTACACCTCCCAACTCCTTCCCGCAGGATAAAACCTGAACTCCTTAGCGTAGCCTGGAGCTTTCAGCTCCAGCCCCAGCTCCTGGTGCTCCTTCCACACACCAACCCTCCAGCCACACTGAATTCTTCCCAGGTCCCCAGACACACCAGGCTTCTTGGTCATTTGTTATCTTTGCACATGCTGTTCTTTGGCCTTTCTTAGCCAGGTCAGGATAAGTCTGAACGTCACCTCCTAGGGAAGTCATGGATGGGGAGTGGGAGCCAGACCGCGATGCCTGGCCCTGAAAGAAGTCCTCCAGAGGTTTGTGGAAACCTTCCCAGCCCTGTTGCGGCCAAGACCAGCTAGGATCCCTGGCCTCGCAGGGGCGTGGAGTCAGGTGACTTAATTATCCCGTTTTGAACTTTTGCCGTGCCTCGCCACCTTTGAGTAAAAATAGAACTGAAAACGACTGAAGTGAGATCCCACCTTGGCGAGGGGGGCAGAGGCAGCCCCCCCGGGGAGGCGTGTGCTGGGCCCTCTGGGTGCAAGGCCATCTTGCCTGAGCTCTGGGGAGGAGCCTCGGTGAGCCTGGGGTGGGCTGGTGGGAGGGGGCTGCTGGGGCTCGAGGGTCAGTGCCAGAGCTGTCCTCACTTTAGTTTCCTCTCTTGGCTGTGGAAATATTTCAGAGCCTCCTGGGCGGTTTCCTCTGGCGCTTCCTGAGTTTTCTCCTGGACTTTGTGCCTGCAGCTTCAGGTCCCGGCCCCAGGCAGGGGCAGCTCCCGGAAGGCCTGTGGGTGACTCTGTGGCTAGATCCCACCCTCCTGCAGGGAGACGCCCTGGTGTGCTGGGTCCCTGGCCAGGCGCTGGGGAGTAGGTTCCGACTGCGTGGGGCATGTTCTCCTGATGGAGGGCCCAGACGTTCTGGCCCTGTCCCCGATTCCCAGAAGCGAGATGCAGCTGGAGGGAGGCAGTGTGCTGCCAGGAGGGAACATGGCCTCTGAACACCTGCTTGTTGGATCATTGCCTCCAGCAGTTTACTTCACTTCTTTGAGTTTCGTTTTCCTCATCTGTAAAATGGGAGCAACCATATCAACCCCACTGACTGATAAGTTTGCCAGATTTAGCAAATTAAAATACAGGACGGGCGGTTGATTCTTATTTTAGATAGACAACGAGTAATTTTTTAGTGTAAGTATGTCCTATGCAATACTTGGGACATACTTAGGCTAAAAACTTATTCATTGCTCGTCTGTAATTCACATTTAATCTGGGTGTCCTGCATTTTCTCTGGGGTCCCTGCCACTGGATTAAATGGTATGTGTGTGATACCATCTAGATGTCCTGTGCCTATTTCATTCCTTTCCCCTCTCCTCTGTGCCAATCCTGGCCAAGCTGAGTGATTCAGTCTGTGGTGTTGTCATAGAAATGTTGAGATTGTTTTTATACAGTTGACACAAAAATAGTGAGACATTTATTATTTTGTTAATGTTGGCAGAAATTCTAAGTAAAATAGCAATTATAAATAATAAAATGTTCTGTGGGAAAAAACAGATAAACTATTATTTTATTAATGTTGGCAAAAAATTCTAAATTAAATAGCAATTACAAATAATAAAATGTTTTGTGGAAAAAAGTAGTAAAGCAGTTAATGGGAAAATGTCAGTGGTCAAAGCTAACACCCAGCAATTGCTGCATGCCACACTCTGTTCTGTGCACTTTTTGTGCATTGAATCCCTTGTGCTTCACAGTAATCCCATGAAGAAGACACTGATTAGCTCCACTTTACAGATGGGAACACTGAGGCACAAATTAGGAGGTAACCTACTCCAGGATGCACAGCCAGTAAGTGGCAGAGCTGGGATTTGAAACAGGCAATCTGGCTCCTGTGTTTTGACTTTTAACCAGGACCCTCTGCTGGGCCCATCACCTGCCACCATTAAAGGACGTGAACGTTCTTGAAGGTCAAGGACCTGGAGAGCTGCAGGGATGGTTTCACAAAGCAGGTGATAACAGCGTGCTCCCAGAGGGAGGTGCGACTTCCTGGGTACCTCTGCCATCCTTGCACGGAGAGAGGGCTCAGCCAGGCTCGAGAGCTCGTCCCAGGTGTTCTGTCTTCCTGCTCACCACCCCTGAATGTTGTGGCAATGCTGGCCAAGTGCCAGCCAGTCTCCAGGTGCCAGCAACCCCAACACATTCCTGAGCGTTTCCTGAGCTGTACCGTGAGGTAGAAAGTGACACCCCACAGCAGGCCCCAGGCTCTAGGCCTGTCTGATATGCAGGTCTGCAAATCCTCGTGCCTGGTTCATTTCAGACTTACTAATTCACAAGGATTGTGCCATCATGTGACGTCTTCCTTCTTCTTGGGAATTTTCATGATTCTCCAGTGTAGAATTTTTTCCCTTTGTATAATGAATGCATGCAGTTTTCAAGGTTTAGAAAAATATGTAAAAATACATAAAAACAGAAAGAAGAAAATCCATGTCCCACTGATCCACCCTGAGAAGAGTCTCCTCTTTGCTCTACTTTGACACAGCAACCTGCTGTGTCCTTCCGGTACAGGTGACACAGGAAACCTTGCACAGCCCCATGTCCCAGCACCAGACCCCAAACTTGTGCCAGGGAGGATGAATGGGAAACCAACAGCAGCATCTCCCCTTCCCCAAAATCTTGGCTGACTCCTTGAGATGCGGTGAGCATCAGGCCTGCCCCCCGCCCCCAGCCTCATCCTGGAACAGCAGTTGTGGAAGTGTCACTTGTTACAAGGGGTGGCCTTGGTTCCACGCCCAGCTGGTGACCAGAGGCAGAGTTTCCAGACTGTTCATGTGAGTGACCCAAGGGGCCCTGCTTGGCCTGAAGCCCAGATTCTAACCACCCCCCACCTCTTTACCCACCACAGGTCTCCCCCAGGCCCAGTTTCTCAGCCTTGTGGTCTTTCCCATTTTCCTCAGGTTAACTCGGATGAATTCATACAGAAATCTGAGACCCCAAAGCTTTGCCTGTTGTCCCTGCTACCAGCTCCTTCCAGTTCTCTACCATCATCCTTGTCTCCCTGCACCCTCTGCCCAAGCCCCCAAGGGATGGCTTAGAGAAGCCCCGGTTAATACATCAGGAGGGAAAGAGCCCCGAACCCAGTCACTTCCCACTGCCTTGGTCAGGGTCCATCCAGCAGGTTGCTGACAACACACTCAGACTTGGGAATTGGGGGAGAGCTGAGTGATGGGACGATGATGAGAATGTGGGCAGGGTTAGGGGAGGTGTTGGCTCCCAGGCCTGGAGTCAGAGCCGCCATACGGAGATGGCTTCCTGGTAGCAGCTGGCACCTCCCACAGAGGCACACAGCCTGGGTGACCCCCCAGGGAGGAGCTGGGGGGGCAGGGGTGTGGTGATGAATAGCCCAGCCTCACACTCCTGCTGGGGCAGAAAGCAGGCTGGAAAAGCAGGGAGAGTGGGCCTGGAGGGACACGCTCCAGGAAACAATTCTGAGGGATGTGTAGGTAATGGAAGGAGAAATCGCAAAGCCTGGATTTGAACAACCCCCCTGCCCCAACACACAAACATCATGCAAGTCACTTACTGAGCATTTCGGCAGTAAAATGCACCTCGTGGGGCTGTTTGGGTTTCTGGGGACAGTGGATGGTGTTATGACTAAGCTGGTGGCTTAAGGGGTGGGGTGGTTAGAGTTGCTAATGAGGCGTCCTCAGCCCAGTTATAAAAAGTCGTGACTTCTGGATGGTTGGGGCTTTCTGAAAAGCCCAGGAGACATGCCGGGTGGCAGGTGAGCTTTGGAGCCCCTATGTATCTGAGAAGGAATGGCCATGTGGGCTGAGGGGTCCGCAGGCTACCACCTGCCCTTCCTTGCAGCGAAGGCACCAGTTTCTACTCTTCAGCAGCCCTCCCAGGAGACGCCACGTCACCGCCTTGGGGGATTCCCGCATAGCTGAGGTTTCCTCCAGTAAGCAGGGCCCTTGTTAAAAATGTTTAATAATTTGCAATGGATTAGCCCCAAAATGAACTCTATCCATCCTTCCCTGCTGTCTTAAAACAGAAAACAGTGACACCCCCACTAAGCTAACTGTGGGCTCTGGGGGCAGGCGCTGGCTGAGTCATCTGCTTTGTCTCCCTCCCAGCCTGGCGCCAGAGAGCGGGTGTGCTGGCCTTTCATGCCCCGCTGTACCCCCAGCACCTGCGGCAGTGCACGGAACATAGGACATATCTGCTGAATGAGTCAGTGACTTGGTCTGGGTGAAAGGTGTTCCTTAGAGCCAGGGAGACCTGTGTAAATACTGACTCCATGAGGTCATGCCTTCTTTGAGCCTCGGTGTCCTCATCTGTAAATCAGGAGTATAATTCATAGTTACCATGCGGCTGCGAAGCTGACATTTGGTTAAATTGGGTTATGTGGTGTGTGGAGTCTGCCTGGCCCGGAAGAAGCTCCCATTAAATGTTCCTTCTGCCCTTGAGCAATACACGTGACCAGAGGCCCAGTGGATGTGCCCCCTCCCCTACTGTGCCTTCTGGGAGGTGTTTCTGTTTTCCCTGGGGGCTCCCCTCCGGTCTCCAGGCAAAGCCTGCCTGGTTCCCTCTCCTCTCTGTCCTAAGGGACCTGCTCTCTGGATACCTGCTCTTCCAGATGCCACACTGCTAGGGGCCCAGGCTCAGGGCCGCTTCCCTTAGTTAATTCCCGGCTCTGGAGTGGCAGCCGTGAGGCCTGCCTCTGAGGCCGGTCCTGTCCTGGGCAGCCTTAGCTCAAGGCCAAGGGCATGGAAGCAGCATCTAATATTACCCTCACTGACTTTTCTTTTTAATGCAATTTTATTGAGATATATTCACATAATATACAATCCTTCAAAGGTGACTTCTGCTGAGTGCTTACTGTGTACAGGCACCGCTCACCGAATTCCCTTGGACTCAGCCTCCGGCTAGAATAGCCTTTCTGGCTAGTTGGTTCCCTTTGTAATCCTATATATGTTATTTGGATGCATCAAAAACATTCTTCAGAGAAGGCTGCCATGAGTCTGTGCACGAAGAAGTGAAGGGTCTCCTCAGAAGACGGTGAGTCCCCGGTTCCCTGTACACTGATCAGAATTCGGCCTTATCTGGGTAACTGAGCCAGGGCTACGAAGGCGGCCTTCACCGAGTGGGCGGCAGGAGACTTGGGTTCGTATCCCGGCTCAGCCCCTCCCGGGCTGTGCCACCAGGCAGATCCTCGCTGTGCTCATCTGTAAAACATGAGAGCTGGACTAGCCTACACATTTTTCTCCATTTTATATGTGAAATAGATCACATATGCAAAAGGCCATATAAAGTGTCCAGATTTGGTTTAAAAAGGAGTAACAAGACGAATATCTATTCGCCCCCCCCCATTAAGCTTGACAGGGGCCTCACCTCACAGCACCCACCACCCATTACTGACCCCGGGAACTGGGGGCTGGAATGTC
>PVKY010002657.1:0-24623 GCA_004027775.1 Bradypus variegatus | reverse complement strand
GGCTTTCATTTGTCCCTGGGCCGAAGGCCAGGGAAACCCAGGACTCCCTTTTCCCAGAAGTTGTCTGCCTTTAACGCAACAGATTCTGGGGTTGGGTCCCTGGGAACATAACTACTCAAGTTGCCAAGTTAATACACACCTCACCACGACTCAATATTCAGAGATACACGGAGTCTAAGAAAAGTTAGGCAGCATCTCCAAGACCATAGAACTTGGAACTGTTAGATTACAGGGCTGGGATTTGCGCCTGGGTCTGTGGGAACTGGGGAACTTATACTTCCAAATCCCGCACCATGTCTGGCTCAACAGCCACCTTCCCCCTCCATGAGAGGCATAAAAATCCTCCCTAGCTGACTCGCAGGCAAAAGCCTCCTCCCTTTTTGGTGGTGGGGGCTCCACCTTCGCCCTCACCTCACTGGGGATTGTGGGGTTCCTCTCGTCCTCCACCAAGGGCACAATAAGCCTGCAGATCATTGGTGCCCATGTCCTCTGGTCTTAGCATGGTGATGGTCAGTGAAGGCTACTGCTGATCAATAAGGAAAAGTGACTCTCATTCTGCACTAGAGTTTTCAGGGGGAGCAGACACATTTCAGATTAAAGACTGTGTGTCCTAACATGAATAGCTGATGACAACCACTCACTGTCTCCAACCGAGACAAGGTGACAAGGGAGACGACGTGAAGGTCCACGAGGGTACACTTGCCGTCAAAAGCCGTACTGACCCAAGTCCATTATGACGACGTGGGACAGAGAGGAAGACGGGATCTGACGCATTAGTTCTTGTCCCAAATAAGAGGAAATTGATTCATGACAAATGAATCCTGGCAGCTTTCGCTTTCGATTTCCTTTCTGAATTATACAGAACCATTAAAACGTACCTAAATCAGAAAGAATAAGATGGGACAAAGAGAGATACGTGTGCTATCTATTGATTTCTTACAAAAATGTTTGAAGAGTAGATTCAATTTGACTTAATGGTGGTGGGACGTTGACAGAGCAGTAATACCACTAAAACGGTGCTTCCCAGGGCTGCAGGGCTAGCCCAGTCCCAGGGGACAGACGTCTATCTTCTGCCTTAGGGGAGGGGAGGTACAGATGACGGACCCTCGAGTCACATGATCCTGCCCTTACTGGGTTCTTGGGATTTGGGGCTTGTTTCTAAAGAAGAAGGTGGAGCTGAGTATGAGTGCTTGCCTTCCCACATTTATGTGTAGTAATTCTCAGGGCTGAATCCTGGCTAAGGAGGCTCACCATGCCAGACAAGGTGAGGTCAAAGTCAGGAGCCACTTGGAGTTTTCCAGAATGGCAGGAAGCTTGGGGGCAGTGCTTGCCTTCCCACATTTATGTGTAGTAATTCTCAGGGCTGAATCCTGGCTAAGGAGGCTCACCATGCCAGACAAGGTGAGGTCAAAGTCATGAGCCACTTGGAGTTTTCCAGAATGGCAGGAAGCTTGGGGGCAAACAGTGAGGACTAGAAGAGTCATCTGTCCAGGAAGCCTGGCTTTGAGACTCACATCCTGAAGAAGCAAGGGGGGTGGGAGATGGGGCCACCCCAACCTCAAGAGTCAGCTGTTCTCTAGGTGTCCTAGCTTCCTAGGGCTGCCATGACAAATACTCACAAACCAGGTGGCTTCCAAAAGAGCAATATATTCTCTCACAGTTTTGGAGACTAGAAGTCTGAGCTCAAGGTGTCCGCATGGCCGTGCTCCCTCTGAACGCTGTAGGGGACAACCCTCCTGGCTTCTTCCAGCTTCCGGTGTGTGCCGGCCATCCGTGGTGTGCCTCGGCTTGTGGAAGCATCACCGCAGCTCTGCTTCTGGTGATGTGGCCTTCTCCCTTGGGTCTGTCTCTCTATCTCTGTGTCTTCATTTCTCCCCATCTCACTCTCCTTCTGAGGACACAAGACACCGAATTAGGACTCATCTCCATCTTGACTCAATCACGTCTGCAAAGACCTATTTCCCAATAAGGTCACATTCACAAGGTCAGAGGTTGGTTCTTCGGGGGGGCACAGTTCAACTCACATACCAGCCACTCACCAAGGAGCCCAAACTGGGAGTAAGAGAGCTCAGACCAGGACCCTCATCTCCTACGTGCTGGAGGTCTGGAGGAAATTCTGGTTCCCGTCTGTAAAATAAGGAAATTGTACATGATTGTGGTTCTCAAATGGAGATCCATGAACTGGTCACCTAAGAATCATCTGGGGTACTCTGAGAAATTATGAATCCCTAAATCAGTAATTCATTGGAGAGGCCCAAGAACATGCATTTTCAGAGCTGCCTCCATGATTCTGATGCCACAGGTTTGGGACTGTTTCCTCTGCTTGTCTCCCGGGGCTGCTGCAGCAAATCACCACACAGCGGGCACTTTGAAACCACAGGAGTTTTTATTCCGGAGCCAGAAGTCTGAAACCCGGGAGTCAGCCAGGCCATACCTGCTCTGGAGGCTCCAGGGAAGGACCCTCGTGGCCTCTTCTGCTGCTGGTGGTGCCAGGTGCTCCCTGTCTCGTGGTGTGTCCCTCATTCTCCACCTCCGTCTTCACAATCTGGGTGCCCACGTGGTCCCAGTGGGCAGTGAGTGTGAATCACGCCCTCCCTCCCCTCCCCCCAGTCATTCTGAGGTGCCACCTGCACAGGACTCTTCCCAGGTCTTGAAAAGGGAGGATCTCAGGGGTCGTGGCTTCCCCGGAAAAGCACAGGGGCACTCATAGCGACTCTTTTTCCTTCCCGCGTTAGAAGCAGGTACAAACACCTGACCTCCCAGCCCTCCTGGGACCAGAGAGAGGACACCCCAGCAGGCAGGCAGGCCGCATGGGGAGGGGGCCTTTGTTCTGTCCACAGCTCTGTCCTGTGCCGAGAGCAGTGCCGGCAGACAGAAGGTCCCCAGAAAACCATCGTCGAATCCCCCAGATGCCTGCACGGCGGCTCCCTCCACTCATGTCGGGAGGTTCAAGTGGCACCTCGTAAATGGCATCTTCAAGAGAGCCCCAGCCCTCCGTTCTCTCCCTGCCCTTCTTGATGCCCTGCTGACCACCACAGACCCGTGAAATGGTCACTCGATTCTCCTTGACTCAGGGCTGGATGAACAAACAAGTGGACGGTCGGATGGATGGAATTTTGAATGGCTTAATAGGCAGCCTAATTTGGTTCTTACCTGAGTAAAGAAAGTAATAGGATTTGGTAAGTCAAACATAGGAGCTGGGGCTGGTCGGGTGAGACCCAGGCTTGAGGAAGACGGCCAGCAGTGGGCCTTGGACCCAAGGGTAGATTTTGTGCCCTAACAATTTACCACAGATTTAGCAGTTCAAACAATACAGATTTATTGTCTCAGTTCTGGAGTCCAAGGTCCAATACGGGTCTCACTGGGCTCAAGATGTTGGCAGAGGCGTGTTCCTTTCTGGAGGTTCCAGGGGACAAACATTGGCTTGCCATCTGGTCGCTGGCAGAATTCAGTTCTTTGTGGGTGTAGGACTGGGGTCCCCATTTCCTTGCTGTTTGTCAGGTGAGGGATGTTCCCAGCTTCTGGAAGCCACCCCAGCCCCCAGCTTTTGGCCCCCGTCCTCTGTCTTCACAGCCAGCGGCATGAGTCTAGTCCTCCTCACACTTTGAATCTCTCCTCTTTATGGGGTACCGTTTCTGCAACTGCCTCTTCCACTTTTAAGGTACATGGGATTAGAGTGGAGCTACCCAGATAGATTTTCCAAGATAATTATCCCATTTAGGGTCTATAGCCTTAATTCCCTCAGCAGAGTCCTGTTTGTCATGAAACAGCACATTCAGGTTCCAGATGTGGGCATCTTTTGGGGCTGTTTTTCTGCTGACCACATGGGCAGAGGCCCTGGGCCTTCTGGGGAGGGTCTGCAGCCTGGGATCAGTGGCGAGGGCTCCCAGGAGAGGACCCCGCCATGACACACAAGGACAGGTAGCCCTCGTGAGAGAGCGAAGGCTCCGCCGAGAGCCGCCGTCTGGGGCAGAGGACAAAGGCCAGGCCTGCCCCACGTGTGGGTGCCAAGGAAGCCCCCTCGCTCCACCAGAGGCAGGGGTGAACAAGCCCCAATGGGGATTCGCTTCAGGCTTCCTGTCCACTACAGGCTCAGAGCAGATCTGATTCAGCTGAGAAAAATAAAGGAATGGGGGCATTTCTCCCACTTTAGATGGAGTGATTTACATTAGAGAAGCAATCAATTCCCAGTCAGATTTGAGAGTGTTCAGGCTTCTATTCACCTAAATACCCCCAGAGAGTCCTGGGTGCCCTCCACAGTCCCCCATCAGCAGGCACTTAGGGTCTGGCCCATTTTCTCCCTGTGCAGAGTATTTGCTGCTAACGCAGAGCCCTTGCCCTCCGAGGTCATACACTCCAGTCCAAACTGCCCCTCACATCCCCCTCTCACCCCGCCTAGGCTCAGGAGGGCCCTGTTAGCCCACATGGGTGCACTGTCCCTGCAGCTGACAGACGGTGGTTGTCTTCTACGTGCAGTCCCCTGGGGGCTAGGGGCTGGGATGCATTGGATAAATGGAGATGGGGGTGATCAGTATGAGCCGTCCCCTGCCAGGTGCCCTTGCTCACCTCTGGAAGAGAATTCCTCCCTTTGCAGAAAACACCTGGTGTGAAGGCTTCAGCTGGGAAGCCTCATCTCCACCCTACAGCCATAGATTTTGAGGGAACAGATCCAAGTCTGACAGTGGCAGGAGAACCAGAGACTGCTCCAGCATCTTCCCGCCTCCAGGCCTGCCCACCGGGCATCATCGGGCGGGTTCTCCTAAAGCTGCTGCCACCGAAACCCTCTCCTGGACCAGGACCCACCTGGCTGCTCCTCTCCCCGCCTCCTGTGTGTGCTCTCGGCCCAGCTTCTCTTCCTTCCCCGCTGGGCCGGTTCCCGCCGGGAAACAGTGTCCTCCCCTGCCTTTGACTCCTCCACCTCCCCTGTCCTTCCACACATCCCACCCACCCCACCTGCTTCTGACGCTCCCGCCAGGCCCTGCTGAGTCTCCAGCAGCCGGAGGACAGCACTTCTCACCTTCCTGAGCCCTCGTACCCTCTGTCACGTTCGACTTTCTGCCCATCCCGTCTGCAATGCACTCACATCCAGTCTCGCCTGCCTGGTGCCCCCACGGTGGCAGGTGTGCGTGAAACGGAATTGTTTAAGGCATCAGGAACCGAGGGGCACCGGATCCCTGTTACATGCCCGCCCTGCGCTGGGCACTTTCCGAGCACCACTGCCCTCACCCACAGGCTGGAGCCTGAAGTTGCGCTGGCCGGAGCCGTGGCTGTGAACGCACACTGAGCTTTCCAGAGGGATGAGGTTCCTCTGCAAGCAAAACATTTTCACCATGAAGTACTTTAGAATGGAAACAAGGAGCCAGGACAGAGGGACAAAATTCACCAGAAGAGAAAATATGTTGTTCATTTGCTGCAGCCCTCTGAGGGACAGAGCCCAGCCCTGAGGGAGGAAAGCGTTCTGGGGGCGAGGACCGGGGTGGGGGTGGGGGTGGATCAGTGGGGAGGACCAGGAGGGAGGATGGCGCTCTAGAGGGCAGGCCCATCCTGGTGCAGAGGGGTCACCACTGCCCCTGATGAGGCAGCAGGAGCACGGAGCAGTCGGTCCGGGGAGGAGCCTGCGAGGTGCTGAGAGCACGTCAAGAGCAGAGTGAAAGCGCTTGGTTTGCTGAGCGCTCACCCCTTAACCACGGACTTCGGGGATTTATGTGGCTAAATCCATGGAGTCCTCCCAGCTCCACGCAGGAGCCAGTGCCTGGCCCTGTTTACAGGGAAGGAAAGGGCCCACCTGTGGTGCACCTGGCAGCAGCCTGACTCTAGAGATTCCTGAGCTGACCATTCTGCTTGAGCCTCCTCGACCATGAAAGAAGAACAAGGGGTTAAAGAGAGAAACTGTGTCAGTCAGGGATTTCCAGCACAGCCAGTAAGACACTGCGTATCCACTGAGATTCACTGGAATTCCACACTATTGGGGGCCGGCAAGTCTAAAGTCTGTAGGGCAGGAGGCAGGCTGGGAGCTCAGCGAGAGGTGATGCCGTCTTGAGGCAGAATTTCTTCTTCTCTGTGCAAAGAGAGTTTGCTCCCAAGGCCTTCAACATGGCGCCAACCCTCGTCATCAAGGATTGTTTCCTTTATTTAAAGTCAACCAATTTTCTTGTAGATGTTAACCACAGCTGCAAAATATCCTCACAGCAACCCCTAAATGAGTGTTTGATTAAATAACTGTGCATGCCAGCCTGGCCAAACTGACATTGAATTAACCATCGCAGCAACTCAGCCATGTTTACCTGTGAAATTTCTTGGGACACAATTTCGGAATGTCAGGGCTCAAGCCCTGGTCGCTGCCCGTGCGCGCATCTGCAAAATGCTGACATGTGTGCCGGAGGGTTCCTGTGAGGGGAAACAGGCTGTCCCCATGTCTGCCCCTCTGGAAGCACAGACGCTGCTGGCTGCGCTGAGGCCTGTGGTGGGTGAGCATGTGTCTCACGGTTCGTGTTTGCACTGTCTCTCCTGTCCTCTCCAGCAGTTAGAGCTGGGGTGGAGTCAAGGATGAGCATCAGTAAAATTCTTTGGGGCTGGATGTTGATTCTGGGGAGCAGAAGTTTCAGGGTTATTGGGGGTTATTGGAGGCATAGCCATTTTATTATTTCTCTGACTTGACTGAGGTTGGGAGAAACATTTGAACCACCTGATGTCCGATAAATGCTTTGTGGGTCTCCCTGGCTCCCAAATTTGAGACAAGACATACCTGGGGTGAGCCTTGGGCAGTCCTCTGATGGCCTGTGACATGTGCATGAGTATTTCACTTTGCGATCCATCTGTCTGTCTGTCCACCCATCCATCCATCCAAGGAAACTGGGCTGGAGTCCTGACTGCCTGTCCCAGCCCGAGGATCTGCCCAGACCATGCACTGGCTAAGCTCAGCCCACAGGCGAGCAAACCCCGGGCAGCAGGGACAGGCGAGCAAACCCCGGGCAGCAGGGACAGGCGGGCTGCTGCTGGAGGTGGGGATCAAAGAGGGCACCTCTGAGTTAATTAGCTGCTGCTTGGATGAAGAAGAGCCTCAGAGGGAAGCAGCTGCCCTGGGCCTCGCTGGAGGTTAAGAGATCCTCAGGCACTGATATGACGTGGCTCCCCAAGACCCCCAGAGGCAGCTAATTAAAGCCAGGAGGCAATTGGAGGCGGGGTCCCAGTGGATCCCCAGCCTGGGCTCCTGGGAACAGCCCATCAGGAAGCTCAAATGAGATGCTGTCCTTCCAGTGAACCCCAGAGGGAAAATGAGCCGTGATCACTGGCCCCCTTCACGTTAATCACCACCCATCAGCAGGACAGACCCTGCCAGAGAGGCATAATGCTTTTTCACTCAGGCAAATTGCATGAATAATTGCAGGAATAAACATCGCCATTGACACCAGGCATTAAGCTTCCCACTACTCCCCAGTCTGGCCGCAGGGGCCTCAGCTCTGCCACATGCAGGCCACAGGGCACAGTCAGGGCGGAAGGCCACCCCTGCGCCTCATGCACCTCCTAGCATGTCCGAGCCACTCAGCCTGCCCCAGCCCTAACCAGAGGACTCAGGAGAAGCCCCGGAAGCTTCCTAGGGCACTGGAGGCTAGCTGGAGAAGTTGCTGGCCCCTGTCCGTGGTTGGGGTCAGGCAAGAGGAGAGACACGCTGCAGCACGGAGCTCTGGGGGTCACACGGCTCTTGAGAAGATGCTGCCCAGGGAGCCAGGACCTCAGCCATCACCCTGGCCGCTTGTCTTACCTCTGGGGAAACTGAGGCATGAAGCCCAGAGGCATCTTCTCAGGGAATGGGAATGTCAGTTGGGCCCACAGATCTGCCTTTGTGATAACTCAGCATGTGTGTGCCCCCCACTCCCTCCGCAGCCACTTCATCCGGGACCCTCCACAGCTATCAAATAAAGACAAAAAGAAAGGGCGATATTCTTCTCTATTTCTATATTAAAGTAATCAAGTGGCACTGGGTTCAAGTAGCTGTTTACCCAAAGGAATGAACAAAGATCAATATTAATACCCAGACACCTACAGACTAATCTTTTTGAAATGTCAGGCAAAAACAAGGAATCGGAAAACTCTATTTGAGATATTTGCTAGTAAATAGGGGTGAATCTCAGTCTCCCCCCCCCCCACACACACGTGCCTACACTCGTGTGCTCCTAAAGTGACAGCCTGGCACCCGAGGGGACACGGTGGGGAGACCCACTGATAACTAATGCACTAATTCTGAGTTTTGAGAATAGACTCTTTGTCCTTTGCCTTTGGGAAGCTGAAAGTTTGAGCCGAATGTCTGTAACTCACAGGCGGCAGCCAGGAGAAAGCTGGCAGTCATTGCAGTGCCACCAGGCCAGTCTCCATGGGGGCAGATGCCTTCTGAGGCGTATTCACTAAAGCCCATCGTGCCTATTTTGCTTTCAATTGATTGGAAATTCAGATCTAAATAGAGAAGGCCACTGAGGGTCCACAGGCTGTGCTTGTGAGTTGTGGCTCTCAGCTTGTGCTCAGCTTCCTTTCTTTGTCAGCCTCTCTGGGATCAGGCTGCCGGAGACCCCAGAGCCGACTGCCTTCTGGAGGCAGATGTCTTGTGAGTGACTTGTTTCTCTCTGCCAAGCCCTTCACCACAACGCCAGGAGGGGCCGTTGGTCTCTCTGTACTTCCTTAGTCCCGGACTCCAAACTGCTTCCAAGAGGCACAAGGAGAAACTGGGATGACTGTTCCCACAGCACCACTGCCAGGGACACGAACCTTCTGAAACTTGGGGGGACCGGAGTTCACCGACAAGCGCTGCCTCTGCCAGCCTCCCTGGGCTCCCTGGGTTCAGTACGTGAAGAACCCGCATCTGGGGCCGCAGGAACCAGCCTGTTCTCACGAGCTGTGCAGCCGGGACCGTGATGTCCAGGTCTGCGGGTGGAGACGAGGAGACGGGTGTCTGAGCCGATACGTGATTGAGAAGCGGGGCATGTGAAATGCCGGCCGACGATGCTGCGACATATAAAACAAGCACTCATAAATGATAGGGCTGTGTGGGTTGTCAGGAGCAATAAAAATAATAATTACTGCCATTTATTATTGTTGATTCTTTCCTTCTTTTTACATACTGCCAACTCGCACATCTTGGCTGTTACCTTTGCAGATTGATAGGTTAAAATGAAGGGTATTTGCTCTTTGCCTTTTGTGTTTGGGTCACTCCCTCTGACTGTGTCCCAGGGGGCCAGCCAGTCAGCCCCTGGGGACAGGGCTGAGAGTGTTAGGAACAAGGAAATTGAGAACTAAGAATGTGACATCGATAGACAGGAATAGGGAACTTTTGCATAGGCCAAAAGGAACTAGAAGAGAACACAGGGTACAGGATAAGGTTGAGCCATACCCCACCCCGTTCCCGCGCGCAGCTTCTGCTGTTCTCACGTGCGGCCTCTGTAAGCAAATAGCTAACTGCCACGTCTGCTTCTGTGCAACGCTTGCTTGCTCCCCCTTTATAAGGACTTAGCTGTAAGCACCAGGCACGACTCTCGTTTGCAGCCCCTTTGGGCACTGTGTCCCCGGACACCCTGAGAGCTCGCCCATGCGCAGGTTAAACTTGGCCAATAAAATAACATCTTAAACCCTGAAAGTCTCCGATATTTGTTCTCGCATTTGGTGGATTCAACAAGAGGCAAAGCCCAGACCTGCAGTGAGTTACCTGTGCCGGCTCCTGTGAGTCAACCAATTGCCGAGCTCACTTTTCTAACAGACAGGTGGGGCCTTCAGCTTGCACATCCTAGTTTCTGTGATCCCCAGTTCTGCTGGTTTGGATGTACTATGTCCCTCAAACTGCTATGTTTTTGATGCAGTCTTGTGGGGGCAGAGGTATTTGTGTTGATTATATTGGAACCTTTGGATTAGGTTGTTTCCATGGAGATGGGACCCACACAACAGTGGGTAATAACTCTGATTAGATCATTTCTGTGGAGGTGTGGCCCATTCAGCGTGGGCCTCCATTCCCTATAAAAGAGCTCAGCTAGAAGGAGCTCTGTGATGCAGCTTAGAGAGGTGCTTTGAAGGTGGCCATTGAAAGCTGATGCTGACAGTTTGGAGGGCACCATGTTGAAACACAACCTGGAGAAGCACAGGCCAGCCAAGTGCCTCCCCAGCTAACAGAGGTTTTCCGGGCGCCAGTGGCCTTTCTCCAGTGAAGGTGCCCTGTTGTTGATGCATTACCTTGGACACTTTATGGCCTTAAGACTGTAGCTGTGTAACCAAATAAACCTTCTTTTATAAAAGCCAATCCATTTCTGGTGTTCTGCATCCTGGCAGTGTTAGCAAACCAGAGCATCAGTCTTCATCAGCAACCCCGTCTCGCACAGTGGTGGGGCCGGACAAGGAGGGCTCACCCTTCTTGCCACAGAACTCAGAAGCAGCTCCCATTGCTGTGGAACTTCTTGCTCACTGCTTCCTTTGAGGCACTGGGAAACAAACAAAAAATAAAACCTAAGAAAATGAGAACTCAGAATTGGAGAAAATAAGGAACAGACCAGAAGAAAAGCACGAAGCAACTATGAGCAAACTGCTTTTAAAGCAGCAAAACCCTTTCCTTCAGGAAATCTTACAAGTAGACAATAGATAAATCTGGTATTACAATAGCATACATTTATTTTACAAGTCTCAGGTTATCACATTTAATTATTTTAAAGCAAAATCAGTAAGAAATAAGAATGAGAAAAAACAAAATTGAAACTGAGTGTCGTATGTGAAAAAAGATCACCCTTATATTAATCTCAGTCTCCAATATTTTGTTTGCAAAAGTTGTGAAAATTTTGATTAACATAGATAAGCTGTTGCAAATGGTAACATTTTTAGCATCTTGCCCTCAAGGTCCTCTTCATTTAAACTGATTCAGAAACCTGTAAAGAGGGAGAACAGGAAATGCGGGTTTCAAAGTTCAACCACTAAAAATAGTATATACAACAGCTCACAAGTCTTATAATTTTTTTTTTACAAAATCAGGTGAGTGGCACCCAAAATTTACAAGTTCTAGAACAATCTGTGACGTGTCACCATGACTGAATGTGCTTTGCCCAAGTGACGGCAGCGCTGGGGTCTTTCCCGGCCCCTGGGAAGCTGTGGGCGGCATCCGACAGTGAGACGGAGGAGAAACTTCTCTTGGAGGATTTTGTGTGGCTGAGCTTGCAGCATCTTAAGAGACCCGAGTAGAGCTACAACTTTCCTAACCAATGATACCTGTTCAAATGCATGTCCACGCAGGAGGGGCCTCGTCCCAGGGTGAGCAGAAAAGTGCATCCACCCAGCAGTGGTAGTTCCCGTGGACTTTGCAATGTGTTACTGGCATGACACATTCTGGAGGTTCCTGTGGTTGAAAAAAATAGTTTTTTAAAATTCCAATCTAATTTTGACACTCTTCAAAGCACCTCGGGCCACGCTGGTGGAAGACAAAGCCAGCTCCATGTCCCCAGTGCCCAGTCCCTTTCTAATCTTCATGGCTGCTCTCCAAGGAGGGCGCTCATAGCACCTGAATTTGCAGATAAGGAGACCCCTTGGAGACATCGGCCAACTTGCTGTTGACCGTGCAGCTGGGATGCCGAGGAGCTGCGACTTGAGCCCAAGCCTGGCTCTTGGGTGTCTGTTCTTTCTGTGCACCCTGGCGACCTCAGCTGGCCTCCAAGGCTCCCTGTAGCTGGCCCTCAAGACTCCCCGTGCACCTCCTCTCCTGCCACTGGCCCCTGCTCCCTCTGCTCCAGCCAACGGGCCTCTCCTGCACACCCTCCCAGGCCTCCACGCCGGCTGTCCCCTGGGCCTGGAACTCCGTTCCCCCAAATATCTGCCTGGATCACTCTGTTGCCAGTCTCTGCTCCCAGGTCACCTTTGCAAGGAGGCTTTGACCCTGAGGACCCTGTTTAAAATGATCTTCCCCAATTCACACAGCACTGACCCCTGTCCTTTGCTGCGTCTGTCCTCCAGAGCATTCATCCGTCTAACATCCTGCATTTGCTTCTTTGTTAGGTTTATTCTTAATAGTATGGCTATTGTTATTCAGGTATCTTCCCCACAATCATGCAACTTCTGTTGTTCATGGCTGAATCCCAAGCCCTCAGAAGAGATGGTTGTGATGTTTGTTGATAGATTGACTGAATGAATAAATGAGTGAATGAATGGCCTTGAGAAGAAAGAAGGGCCCAAAGAGGACCCACGTGGGCTTTCTTCAGTGCTCGAGTTGTCCCTGTTTGGAGAGGGCTGACATCCTCACCAGCTCCCTGCTTTTCTGTTACACGAGGGAGGGTTTGCCCAACTACTGAGCCCCAGTCAATCTCCAAGGACTCGTTCACCCAGAGGAACCACGTCTCCCTTCTGTCTTGCAGAGCACTAAGGCTTCAGGATGCCAAGTCCTGCGTGGGCCAGACCTCCTCCTCTGAAGGTGAGGAAGGGCGGAGTGAGCGTGGGCTTTGGGGCGAAGTGGACACAGCCACTTCTGACCAGCTCCTCGCCTCCAGAGCCTGCATTGCCTCCACTCCGCGGTGGGGATAGACCAGCCCCACCCTGAGGTCATGGTGAGCCATTAGCCCCGGGGACACGGATAAGCAGTTTGCAGAGTGCCCACTGCGTGGCAAGGTCCACCAATGGCCACCAAGGTTACTGCAGTGGAAGGTACTGAAGGTACAAGCAGCACCTTGGCTTGTCTTTGCCTCTTGTCCTTGTGTACTAGAGCTTGACAAAGACTGAGAAAAGCTTCCAGTTAAGGACTCCACATCCATCCATTCATTCATTTATCCATTCATTCGCTCATTCAATAAGTCAAGCACCTGTTCTAGTATCAGTCTGGCTCCAAGCAGAGGAGAAAACTGCCAAGGGCATGAGGCACCCAGTCTTGTCTTTGAAGGGGTTGGGGGGCAGCTCTCCATGGCTGGGGGTGTGAGGAGGAACCCTGGCCCAGGCTGGAACTGACAGGGAAGACTACCACGGGGGACTTCCTGGAGGAGGTGGCACTGGAAGGACAGCCTGAGCCAAGTGCCTCACTGTCCAAAGGTCGCCAGTTGCTGCCCCCCAGTTGCTGTACGACAGGCCTCGGTGGAGTTTCCACTCCCCTGGTGCTGTGGATGAGAAACCTGCATGATCCAGACTTGTAATGGGAGACCTGCTTGGTGCTGTGCTTCCAGCGTCATCCGCAGAACCCCGAACCCCTCTTCACACAGCTTTGCCTGGGTTCGCCTTTGGGCCCAGGCACCGTCTGCACCTTTGTTAGACACACGGTCTCATGAGTGTCCGGAGCTGGTGAGCACCAGGGCCCTGTCCCCCTCCTAAGGGCCGGGCTGCCCCTTGCACCCATCCTTGTCCATTCAGAGCCTTCTGTGTGGCTTTGTGCCACCGTGTTACCTTGTATTACCATGTGTCACACCTCCCGCCATGGAAACTTCCGTGGCTGTTTCTCACTTCCTCTGAGGAGGGGTGAACACACTCAACCCCTCATTCCGCATCAGGGATTGCTTCCTCCAGGTGCTTACAGGTACGTCCTCCTGGAGCTGTAGCCGTGACACCCCACAAACCCGGGCTTGGTGGGAGTCACAGGGAACCTGAGCACCCTGTTCGCAGCTGACCCAAGGGCGGCCGTGCTTCGTTATTTTCTATTCAAGTGCTTCAAAGTGGTCTCATTGCCTTTAAAATATTTTTGTTTCCTACTTTGCTCTCTGTGTTTATCCTCCAAAACAGCCTGGCTAATGACTCCTATTTCACTTCCCTCTCTCCCTTCAGATAAATGAATCCCATAAAAATCAGCAGACTGGTGCCTGAGAAAACTCTCCGGCATAATAAAATTTTGATTTAGAGGCTTAGCAAATGTGACGGAACATTTTTGCGTGCCCTTCTGAAGTGTGCAAACTATTTTTGGCATGTGGGCATTTACATAATATCGCCAGAATTGGTGTTTCCACACAGCCCCACCCCCCTTTTGAAATGGGAAGAAGCAATGAGTCAATTCGGGATGAAACAGGTTCTGAGTCAGAAGATGTGGGTTTGCCAAGCCGAGTCACTGAAGTTAATGTTCGGAGGCAAAGTGTCAGAGTTAGGTGGCAGAATCACACTGGAAAGATAAAACACCGAAAGGCACACAAAAGAAATGTGGTGAGCTCATGTAGCACTTGCTACTCGGAGGTGGGGAGATGAGGGGACTGAAGCACACCTGCGGTTTACCTTCTCTTTTCATTTATGTGCAGGCAAGCACCTGGAGGGAAAGCCGCTTGTCCCAAGGAGGGCTCATATGACCTTTGTGGGGGGTCAGCAGGTGCTTTGCAAAGGGGACAGTCTTTCTCCCCAGCAGATCACCAAGAAAATTCACATGCCGTGGTGCACACATTGGGAAATGGCTATTTAAAAATTTCTGGCCAAACTGCATGAAGTGAATAAAGAAGTGGAGAGTCAAGCAATTCAGGTTAAAAAAAAAACAAAAAACGAAAAACAAACAAACAAAAAAAAACCCCACAAAACTTCCCAAACATCTAAAATGGGAGAAGGAGAAGGAGAACTATCTGGAGAAGCATGTGGCTAACTGCTAACCCTCCAGGGACTGGAGAAGAGAGCCAGGATTTGTGGGAAAGAAGCAAATGACATTGATGGAGGGTCCCGCTTGTGCCCGGGACTGGGGGCGGTGCTTGCAGGCTCAGTTCGATGTGCCATGCGCCTGCCCAGTGCTGTGCTTGCATAATTGCAGCCTCGCATCAGCCTTCTGTGCGGTGGAGGAGCTGAGGCAAAGTGCGGCCTTGGTGGTCCCCACGTCAGGTCCCAACCCCTGTGCTCCATTCTGGGCAGAGCTGCCTCTAATTTACAGCCAGTCTCCCTGCTTGTAAGCGTGGGTATCCTCTCCTTCCTCCAGATACAGCAATGGAGGCTCAGAGGTTTGTCCAAGGCCCACAGCGACAGTGAGGAGACTGGATTTGCACTTCGTCCTCGTGGAGGAGAGGCCCACGCCAGCCATAGCTTGTCTTTCTCGCACGTCTTCCAGCTGTGTCTCGCTGTATGGCCGACGTCGCTGAGCCCCACGCAGTCCCCAGGCCAGGAGCCTGGTTCCAAGAGCCTGGGAAGCTGGGTTGTCCTTACAAGTATTGGAGCTTCTTGCCATCACTCCCATTTTCTCCATTATATTTCAAAATTGCACCGATATACTCTGCGCTGTCCTGCCATCTATTTGCTGGTTAAATTAGCTGCTATTTCTTTGTCCTGCAGTACTGGCGCAGGGTAATTTGTTTATGAATCAAATGTTCTGAGGGAAGGCTTTGCATGCGTTCATTACAGCCGGGACATAATCACTCTAAATCATGGGAATTACCAGTCCCAGACAGACCATTGGTCTCTGTGGCACATTATCCTGTCCTGCACCGAACCGTGCATGGCAGCAGGGCAGAGGCCGGAATTTTAATCAAGTGCAATTACAGGGAGGTGCCAAAGTGGGAAATAAGGTTTTAAAAATCTGCAAAAAATTTCAGACCAATGCAAGTTGCTAGCCCCCCCCATCCTCTGCCTGACCTTCACAGCACCCCCAGGTCCGCCTGCCTGGAGGCTCTGCTGCTGCCTTGTCTGCCTTAGCTTCCAAAGTGCCGTAAGCCAGGGGCTTCAAACAGCAGACATTTATTCCCTCACAGGCCTGGAAGCCAGAAGTCTGAATCCAGGTGTGGGCAGGGCCCAAGGGTTCTGGGGGGCTCCTTTCAGCCTCTCCCAGCTTCCGGCAGCTCCGGCTTTCCTGGGCTGGTGGCTGCGTCACCCCAGTTTCTGCCTCGTTCTCCTCATGACCTTCTTCCCAGGATCTGTGTCCATGCGTTAATTTTCCCTTTCTTATAGGAACACTCATCGTATGGGGTCAGACCCGCCCTCCCCTAGTTTGGCCTCATATTAACTAAACGCATTTCCAAAAAGGTCACAATCTCGAGACCCGGGGCTAGGACTGGAACATGCTTTTTGGGGCACATAATTCAACACATACCATCCCCTCACCCTAGCTGAGGTCCGTGAATAAGGTTCAATGTGGATGACCCCGGGGCAGCTGTCGGGGAGCGTTCCCACCATGCCAGAGCACACACAGCACCCTCACGCCGCCCGTTTCTTCTGCCCTGTGCCCAGCCTGGCCTTCTCCAGTGGGCTCTGTGCTCCAGGCTTTGTCTTCGGGTCACCCACGGCCAGCAGAGGTGTCTGCCCCAGAGCCCTGAGCCAGACGGAGTGTGCCAAGGGGGCGGACACAGACCCCTGGGCTTTCGCTTCTTGTGTCCCGAGCGCAGGCAGCCCAGTCCCCCACAGTGACCCTCTCCACACTCCACGGCACCCACCCATACCCTGCCACCTGCCTGTACGAGACGCACTGTGCTTTGAAGATAAAATAAGGTGGAAACAAAATCATAAGCAGCAGCAGGTTCAAGGGTCAAGGGTTCTGCATAACTTCCCGGCGTATAATGACACAACCCTGGACTCCAAATCCTGGGCCTTCCTCGCTCTCCACGGGGGGGCTCCAACAGGAGAGACCTAAGGCTGGGAGGTGGAAGAACGAGGCAGGGACTTTAGGTGATGCTCTGAGACCTCCCAAGGCATGGCAGGCGTCGGCTCGCCCTTAGTAGGGCTCAGGGCGCTGCTCCTAAAGACCCTGAGTCTGTGCTCTCCTGGGGAGGCAGAAAACCAGGCTCGTGGACAGTCCGACTCGGGGCTTTGTCCTCAAATCCCAGGCTCAAGTGCTGAAAAGGAGGGTTTTGTAAATTAGAGCAGACTGGCTCAGCCCTTGGCAGTGTGATGGAAATGATGGGCAGGTGTAGGAAATCAGCGGGATCCCAGGCTTTCCTTGAGAGTCCCCTGCCTATGAGATGGTGACCCCAAAGCTGAGGCAGAGATCCCACAGCCTCGGGGACATAGGGCCATGGGCTGCACCCAGGGTTCCTCCCAAGGGTTCCTGTGTGATTGGAAATGAGACCGAAGTATCTCCTTTTGGAAAACCAAAAGCAAAACCCCTGAAGCAAGAAACTCTGGAAATTTCCACTCCGCATGACAGGTACTCTCTGTTCAAAATTTTATTTGCAGATTTCGTTACAAACTAGTTTACAACACAAATTATTATGCAGTGCCTAGGAAGTCTAAGCTAATAAGAACCTATCTGTTCCAAAGGCAAAATTCATGACACGCAGGATTTTACTGCCATACGTTTAAAATAAGGCCTTATCCATTATAATATTACAGAAACATGCTTTACTCTGTGTTCCACTGACAATATTCTGTTTAATGAAATGTCTAAACTACCCACATTATAATATTATTGACTGTCTTCCCGTGGATGGGTCATGTGTGGAACAATTTATCCAATGTCTTCATCCATCATCAGAAATCATAATAAGCAGCTTTCAAGTCAGTTTTCAAGTCCTCGTGGGTATGGAGCAGGTTTGGGGAGCAATAAGTACTGGGGTGACACTAGGCAAAGATGTCAGAATCCAGGGCCAATTCTAGAAGTGAAACACAATAATAAAAAAAAATCATTACCAAAAAATTACCAAAAAATCATTAGAGACCAAAAAGGAAGTGTTGTCAGCTTGCTCACAGTGGGGGGCCATTCCTTCTAGGGTGTTCTCTTTGGAGTCCAGTACTTTGGTGCCTCCTGAGATTGTGATTCATGTCCAGGGCTGAGGCTCAGGGCTGAGTCACCTCCAAATTGTGGAGGAGCAAGTGTGACAGGGTGACATATATGTACACAGAAGCAGAGTGCGCCTGGCTGAAGCCATTTTTTCCTAATTACTCTCCTCCCAACACCATTTAAAAATGTAATGAAGGTGATTACAGAAAACTCTTTAAAGTAAACCTAAATGAATGGATTTATTTAAATTCTTAATAAACTATAAGCTCTCCAAACTGACCTGCTCCAGGGTTGGAATCACTAATTGCAATGCTGTGGGGAGCTGAGGGTGGGTTGCTGGGCCTGTCAGCGGGGTGCTTAGCTGGAGGGGACATCTCATTTATTATCCGGGTCTCCGGGAGGCAGTGACCAATTAGTCCATCTGCTCACCACTTCCCTTCCCCAAACAGACAAATTAAGCCCTAGACCAGAGTCCCAACACGAGACCCAGCTGCAGTGTAGGGCTATCCCCATAAGAGTGTCCTAAGTGCAGAAGGGAAGAGTAATGTCTGTAGGATTCAGCAGATGCCCAGGGCTCTTTGGCCAGGAGGAAGGCCAGAAAGCTCCTTTGTTCCAAACTTGGTCTTGCCAGTGGTCAAACCGTGGACGCTGTGGATGGCTTGAGCCACGGCTGGTGTCATGGCGCCCATCTGGGTACTAGTTGAGACTCAGATCATTTACACGCAGTGTCCCTGATTTCCTTGAGACATTCTGCCCTACTTGTAGACACCAGAGTTTTCGATGTTCTCCGAAGTGCTCAAGTCTATTCCCGGAGCCTTTGTCCTTCCTCAAAGACACTTCTCTTTTACTAGCTTCACATCTTAGAGGACTGGGGCAAAGAAGATTCCGTTTTCTTGCCTCTTTCTCTTAGGTCTCCTTCTTCCCAAGCTTGCCACACCTATTCTGGACTTGAGAGTCACAGCTGTCTCTGCTGCCCAAATGAGCACATTCTTGCATGGACATGTGTCCAGTTTAAGGAGGGGGCCCCACTCTACACCTCGCTAGGGACAGAGCTGGGCATGCAATGTGTATTTAGTAGGTACCTATAGGATGAAACTCACTGGCGAAATGCATCATCAAGAGGCTTGGGGATACTAGATTTTTCTAGGCCCTGAGCAATTTCTAAAGATAAATGTGTCAAGAATTAAAGACAGAACTGGGAATAATTTAATCCGCCATCCAAAGAGTTCACAACTTGACACTGGCTTGAGTCCCCAGAGTGCACTCGGTTTTCCGTCTCCCTGAAGGAATCTGCATGTAGTGACTGGCAGGCCACCAAGATTAATAAAATATAAAAACTTGCCCTGATGCTCAGCTGCAGAAAAAGCACCTGGAGCTGTTCTTTTGTGACTGATTAATTAGGGAAAGGCTTGGTGGGTCTAATTGGCGGTTGAGTATTTTCTGGGTTTTAACATTCATGGTATGCAAATGTGTCGATTTCTAACAATATCTAACACGATCATTTGAAAGTGAGATTCTCCCGAGAAATGCAATCATGGTTTGGGGAAGGTGCAGTCCCCTCAGATTTGTACAAACTCATACAAATCAATGGAAACTTTGTTACAAATTATACTAATGTTTTTGAGCAAACGGAGAGATTGGCCAATAAATATGCATTATATGTAATTCTGTCTACTTGTTGCATTTAACCCCAGCAGCAGGGACCCATTACGAAAGTTTGATATATGTTTTCTCTTTTTCTCTTGCTTGTATGACTTGGAAATGAGCGAGTTTGCCCAGTGGGGAGGAGAGAGTTACACGTGAGGCTGAGCAAATTCACCATTTCCATGTGGAAAGCTCCAAATTGAAATCTGTACCTCTGGGGACTGTGAGACCAAAGAGAAAACTGTTGGGCCCCAAAGGAACCATTTCCAACCATAATGAGAATTTTAAATGGCGGGTTTAAATTCTTTGAAAAGCCTTTCAGAAATGTGTGTGCAAATGATGGTTTTTGAATTACTGGCAGAGATTCAATTAAATTAGAGGGAGAACATCTCTTCATTCTAATTTCCCAGCCTGAAGACCCTTCTCTGGATCGCAAGAAGAGTGAGCTGCACAGCAGCCCAGAAACCAAGTTGGCCCCAACCATCACATTTGAATTCAGAAGGGAGAGTTGAGGAATGGGAAGGGTTCGACAAATAAAAGGGAGGTGGTACCGGAACCTGGTACTAAAGGACCCAGGGATGGAGCAGCTTTCTCCAAAGCTAGCCAAGTCTAGGAGGAGCATTCAAATGGCAATAAGCTTCACCCCATGCATCTCTCTACCCAGGGCTCCCTACGTGCTCCACACGTCTCCTGTTTCCATACTCAGACCCTCCTTGGCAGAACATACGCTTGGAACCCCACGTCACTGTGAGATGGTGAAACCACAGGGTGGTTCAGAAAGCCCACTCTGGGGCAGGCTCCGTGGCTCAGCACCCTGCCTCCATCAACTCCCAGGGTCGGGTTGGCTTACCTTTCCAAGCCCCTTTTCTTCACCTGTGAAATGGGGATAATGGGATTATCTCTCTCAGGGTGCAGTGAGGATTAAATGAGTTTAATCCACGCAAGAGGCTGAACCAAAGTGGCTGCTGTTATCCGAGAGGCTGAATAGTCTGACCCCTGCTAGGAAGTAGTGACATAAGGGATCCCACCAGATCAGTTTGACTCCAGAACCATCTCCACAGTAAACCTGAAGAAAGGGGGTGTCAGCAGAAATGGAAAGCTGCGTTTCACTTAAACACATGTGCGGAGAAAAATGTGGCTTTTTCTGTCCGTAGACTTGTGGGTGGCTGGTTGAATAATGGTGGAGAGAATGAATGTGCTGGCTGCAGAGCAGCGGTTTTCTAACTCCAGTTGGCCTAGGGGAGTAAAACTAGCACCTGTGACACAGTAAATTTGGTTGCTCAGTAAATGTTTAGAAACCTGGGTGAAGTCCAGACTCGTTTGCACAATACACAAGCTCGCTATAACCCGGTGCTGGCCACATGCATGGCTTCCCTTCTTTCTGCTCCCAATGGTCACCAGCCCCACCCTCATGGCATGGGGGAGTAGGCAGAGAAATGCCCCTGAAGACGTGAGTCCTCAACCTCAGAATCTGTGAAAATGGCCTTATTTGGGAAAAGAGTCTTTGCAGATGTGATTGAACTAAAGAACTTGAGATTGAGATTATTCTGGAATATCCTGGCAGGCCCTAAATGTAACCACAAGTGTCCCTATAAAAGGGAGACAGAGGGAGACTTGACATGTACAGAGAAGAAGGTCCTATGGTGACAGGGGCAGAGACTAGGATGATGTGGCCACTAGCCAAGGATGCCGGGAGACACCAGAAGCCAAGAGAGGCTGGAATGAGCCTCCCCAGAGCCTCCGGAGGGAGTAGGGCTTGCTGGCACCTTGACTTTGCATTTCCAGCCTCAGAACTGTGAGAGAATACATTTCTGTTGTTTTAAGCCCCTGAAGTTGTGATCCTTTGTTGCAGTAGCCACAGGAAACTCATATACACCATCTGCCCTTGATCATGTTTTTTCTTCTACCTGGAAAACCCTCCCATTCTCCTGTGTCCTCCTGATTCCTACAGGCTCAAGATTTCTGCCCATTGCCGCCGCCTCCAGAAAGCCTTCCCAGACCACACATGGCCTCTGCAACCCCAGCTCCTGTGCTGACCCCTCCCCAGCTCACCCTGCTGCATGGAGAAGTCCCTTTGCTTGTGTAGACCGAGGGCTCCATGAGAACAGAGATTTCCTTTCCAGCACACTGCTGGATGCAGGGTGAGGGTCCCATAAATATTTGTGGATGAAGCTATCCTTCTTCTTTCTCATTAAAGTCCCCCAAAGACTGAGGCAGGCTGCCAGCTGCCATCTGAGAGATGCAGGAAGAAGTGCACAGGGAGGCCCAGATCAGCCTTCCCACTGTTCTGGGGTACTGGGGGGCGGTATGTTTCCTGCAAAAACTCCAGAAATAGAGGTAAACTCCCACATTGGTCAGGGTTCTCCAGAGAATCAGAGCCGACAGGATATATGTGTACATACACCCTGACACATATACACATACATGTGTATACACACACACATAAATAGCAGCATATTGTTTTAGTTTCCTTGATGCTAAAACAAATACTATGCAATGGGCTGGCTCCAGCAACGGGAATCACTGGCTTCCAGCTTTGAGGCTAGGAGGAGTCCAAGTCAAGGTGTCATCAAGTTGATGCTTTCTTTCCAAGGACACATTCTGGGCCGGCTGCTGGTGATCTGTGCTCCTGGCTCCTCCGTCACCTGGCAATGCACGTGGCGGCCTCCCCTGGCCTCTCCCTTCTCTTCCGGGTTCCTTCTGGCTGCTCCCTCTGGGGCTTCTCTGTGTGTGACCTGCCCTATAAGGCTTCAGTAGTAGATATAAGACCCATCCAGACTCACGTGGTCCACACCTGAACTGAAGTAAACTCGTCCTAAGTTCCCGTTTATGAGTTCACACCCACAGGAGTGGACCAAGTCTAAGAACGTGTTTTTTTCTGGGGTGCATAGCTCTAAAGCACCACAAATGTAGATGTACACAAAGGGATTTATTATGAGGCATGGGCTCGTGTGACTGTAGGGGTCACCAGGTCTGAATCTGTAGGGCAGACCAGAAGCTGGAAATTCCAGTGAGAATGGTGTTGAATTCTTGAGCCCACATTCTTCTGTTCTCTGGAACCCTTGGTTCTTGCTCTTAAGGCTTTCACCTAATCGTATGAGGCCTGCCCAGGTTACGGAGGGCAATCCCCTTTACTTCAGGTCAGCTGATTGGAAATGCTGGTCCTGTCTACAACGTACCCTCCCAGCAACCTCCAGGCCAGTGTTTGACCAAATAGCTGGATGCTGTGAGCTGGCCAAGTGGACACAAGTAATTGACCACAGTCCACGTTGAAGCTTGAGGATGAGACGTGCCTCAGGCCACTCATGGAAACCCCGGGGACCCTAGAGAAGTGCCAACTGGCTTCCTAAGAGGAGAGCCTGATGCTGTGTGAGGTAGACCAGGAACTTGCTCGCGTGCCAGGGAATTAAATGACTGTGTGCCTTGGGGTGGGGGACAGGAAAGGGCAGGAAGTCGGTGGCTCAGGGTCACACTCACCCACGAGCATTGAACTGGGCGTCGGGTGGGTCACCGTGCACCCCGGGTGGGGTTATGTGGGCAAGTCAGGCCCCAGGCGCCTGCCTTTAAATGAATAGTTTGAACTTGGTGGTGTCTGCATCCTTTCCAGCTCCAAAAAGGGACGGCGTTTACCCAGGCCCTCTGTGCTGACGGTGAGCAGAGCGGCCGCGTGTTGGGCAGCAGGATATTTGCTGACAGTCCCAGCCAGGTGCCAGGCCTCTGTGGATTTGTTTCCTGGTTCCCTGGCCTTGGCCTCTGTTTGGCAGCAGCCAGACAGGAAACAGCAGTTTGTCCAAATGTACTGAATGTGTATTCATCTAGCAGCAGAGAAAACAATTCCTGTCTGCATTTTCTCGACTCTGTTTTCAGGGTGCCTGCCCCCGCCCTGGCAAGCATGAATCTTAACTCCATCCAAATGGCATGGGGAGGAAGGAGGACATGCAGCCAACTCAGAACAAGGTCCCGGGCTCTCACCCCGTACGGACCGTGGGCTCAGGTGCTTTAGGGCGGGTCTTCTTGGCCCAGGTCGCATCCTTACCTGAGGAACTCTCAGTGAGACTCCAATGCCATCAGCAGCAGCGAAGACTCAATCTGGATCTGAAGAACTATGACGTGGCTCTCCCACGGGATCCATCTCCCTCAAGGACAATTGTCTGAGGCCATCCGGAAGGTGGGTGGGGCATTCTCACCCAATCTCTGGCCTTGGTTAAGTGACTCGGCTTCTCTACAACTCAGTTCCCCAGCTCAGATGTGCAGGAAATAATAGTAACTGCCTTATCAGGGACAGTGATAGGCTGAAAACCAGCTTCCAAAAGACATCCACATCAAAACCCCAAATGCTACCTTATTTGCAAACAGAATCTGCAGATGTGGTTAAGGGTCTGAGGTGAGGACATCACCCTGGATTACCTGAGTGGGCCCTAATCCAATGGCAGGTGTCCTTATAGAGACACAAGGACATAGGAAGGTGCACAGAGGAGAAGGAGGCAGAGGTTGGGTGTTGAGGCCACAAGCCAAGGATTGCCTAAGTGTGCCGGGATCCACCAGAAGCTGGAAGAGCCAGGGAAGAGCCCTCCCCTAGAGCCTGTGGAGGGAGCCAGGCCCCCACCCACACCTTGATTTGGGACTTCTGTCTTCCAGAACTGAGAGAGAATAACTTTCTGTTGTAAACCACCCAGTTTGTGATATTTTTTTACAGCCACTACAGGAAACTAACACAGGGGTTTTGAGACTTAAGTAACACCTGCAAAATGCTGAATGTGATGCTCAGAACAGTGAGAGGTAACAGGTAGAACCCGGAGAAATGGCGGGGCTGAATTACGGCATTGTACAAGCTTTTGTTTTCCTGCTTGGTGTCTGCCTGATGGAATGGGCTGCCCCACATGAAATTTGACTGTGGGAAGATTTAATGCTAGTCAATCATACAATTCTTAAAGTTTCCTTTCACAATTCTTTCAGGTAAAATAAAGGGAATGGAAATTGCCAATCACCTCCTCCTCTGGCCTCAGGGCACCACTAAATAAATAAATTGATGAATGAAAGAACCTATCCTATGCCTGACGTGCTAGTTTAATCTATGATATATTATTAATCCTCCTCGTGAACCTGTTCATTAATCCAGTGGGCGTTTCTTGGGCATGTGCTGTGTGCTAGAACGTGGTCTAGGCTTCAGGGATAGAGCAGTGAGCACAGCATATACACACCCCAAAGCACACACTCCCCAAAGCACACACACACCCCAAAGCGCACACACACACCCCAAAGCACATACCCCACAAAGCACACACACACACTAAAGCACACACACACACTCCAAAGCACACACACACCCCAAAGCACACACTCCCCAAAGCACACACACACCCCAAAGCGCACACACACA
>PVKY010002656.1:0-24625 GCA_004027775.1 Bradypus variegatus | reverse complement strand
TTTCTTGACCAAAAGGGGGAAAAGAAATTAAACAAAGTAAATTTTCAGTAGCTGAGAGATCTCAAATGGAATCAAGAGGTCATTCTGGAGATTATTCTTATGCATTATATAGATATCCCTCTTTGGTTTTCAGTGTACTAGATTAGCTAGATGGAAATACCTGAAATTGTCGAGCTGCAATCCAGTATCCTTGATTCTTGAAGATGACGTATAACTATGTATCTTATACAGCGTGGATTGTAAAAACCTTGTGGCTCAACTTGGCAGGTGAACTCGCTGTCCTCCCCCCAACGTGAGACATGAATCCCAGGGGTGTAAATCTCCCTGGCAACGCAGGTTATGACTCCCAAGGATGAGCCTGGACCCAGCATCGTGGGATTGAGAAAATATTCTTGACCAGAAGGGGAAGTGAAATGAAATAAAATAAAGCCTCAGTGACTGAGAGATTTCAAATGGAGTCGAGAGGCCACTCTGGAGGGCATTCTTATATGCTATATAGATATCCCTTTTTAGGTTTTAGTGTATTGGGATAGCTAGAAGAAATACCTGAAACTGTTGAACTGCAACCCAGTAGCCTTGATTCATACATGGTGTTTTGGTGTAATTGTGAAAAACTTGTGGCTCACACTCATTTACAAAAGTAAATGAAAAATTGGGTTGGAAGGGGGAGATGGAATGATTTGGGTGTTCTTTTTCACTCTTATTTTTTATTCTTATTTTTATTCTTTTTGGTGTAAGGAAAATGTTCAAAAATTGATTATGGTCATAAATGTACAACATATGATGGTACTGTGAACAGTTGACTGTACACCATGGATGATTGTATGGTATGTGAATATATCTCAATAAAACTGAATTAAAAACAAAAACAAGGGTAACAAACAAAACCTTGTGGCTCACACTCCCTTTATCAAGTGTATGGACAAATGAGTAGGAAAAAAAAGTGACAAAAAGTTAATGAATAATAGGGGTGAAAAGGAGTATGAGATGTTCTGGGTGGTTTTTTTTATTTAATTTTTTTGTTCTTATTTTTTGGAGAAATGAAAATGTTCATGATAATACCGTGAACAATTGATTGTACACTTTGGATGACTGTATGGTAAGTGAATATATCTCAATAAAATTGCATAAAAAAAGAATTAGGGGGAGAGTATTTCAGGGAGCAGGAATAGCGTGTGCAAAGCCCCGGTGCCGGAGGAGAGAATGGTGAGTCTGAGTGATGTCGCTGGAGTAGAGAGCAAGTGTGAGCAGGGTGAGAGACAGGGAAAGGAGGCTGCAGAGGTGGGTATCCAAACCAAGGAAGACCTGCAGACTGGGTGAGGGGTTTGGTTTTTTATCCTAGGAGCCAATTCACACAAGGGTACTCTCATGTTGCACAGGAGATGTTCTTATAAATGCCCTCTTTTACAACTTATCCCATCAAATTCTGTGAACTGGATTTATGATGCTGAATTACACTGCCTCCTTCAGGGCTTCAGGGGAGAGAGGACATCTCTGTAGAGAAGTTATGGGCACGTGCTCGGGGGCCATCACCAAGCCCTTGCCTACCCTCCCCTTTTTTTCTATTGTAACTGCTTCCATTCCACAACCTGGGGGAAATGTTACATCTAATGCAAAGTCTGACCAGACCTTAAACCCAGAAGCTAATCAAGGCAGGAATTCTCAGTGGCAAGGCCCCTTCCCCTGGGTGGATAAATACCATACTCAGGAAGTATAAATTTTGTCTCTCTTCTTTGATGCAAAGTGGGGCATGTGGAACTGCCATTTACTGACCCAACCTGAGCAGTTTGGGCCACCCTGGGAGACCACCCACGATGGGATAAAGCAGCCATTTGCTAAAAGTTTCTGCTGTGCCCTGAGCCTGCGTTCCCACAAGACACCGTGTAGCAACTCATGCCACACCAGCCGTCCTCCTTCATAGAAGGGCTCAAGTGTGGGAAGTCTCTGTTTTAGTAACTCAGGTCAGACTTGTAGTCACTAGACCTAGATATTTTTTGCCTGTACAGATCAACAAGATTATAATGGCCTCCCAGTCTATTTCAGTTCCAGGATGCCGTCCATGATCAACCAGCGAATGCCAAAGATGTCTGTGAGTCAGACTATTCTGAGGATGGCTTTGGCTCTGCTATCCATTATGGGAACTGCGCCCACCATATCTTTGGCACATAAATGCCACCACTTTGCCTCTGCCACCCCAGGATCCCTTCATCCGTGGTAGAAGTTTCCAATATAAACTTCTGCAAAGAAGAGTTTATTTCTCTTAGGTATGGTCAACACCACATTCTATGGCCCCTCACAAGATAGATAAGCATCTTATCTGATGAAGCCCCTCTCCCTAAGCCTTTTTATATCTTTTCTTCTACAGCATGGGTTAGTAAACTACACCTCGTGGGCCAAATCTAGCCCACCACCTATTTTTGTATGGCCCACAAACTAAAAATGGCTTTTACATATTTAATTGGTAGAAAAAAATCAAAAGAATAATATTTCTTTACATGTGAAAATTGTATGAAATTCAAGTGTTCATAAATACATTTTGTATTAAAAATGTTATTGGAGAAATGGTGGGTTTACAGAGCAATTACACATAAAATCATGCTATTAACTACATTCACGATAATGTCCTACCATCACACGCTTTCACGACACAACCACAGAAGTGAGTAGTTGCAACGAGACTGACTAGGCTGCAAAACTTAACATAATTGCCATCTGGATCTTTAGAGAGAAAGTTTGCCTACCCTTGCTCTACAGTACACCAAGGAAGCTCTGATATTTTGATGTAGTATGGGCTGTCTTTGGGTCCATACAGCCATCAGCCAACCAAGAAAACCATTAGAGCCATTCTTAGCCCCTCAAGCTCAAACTCTACATACAGACTCTCTCTTAGTGGGCACATCTCGATAAATTTGGCCCGACCCAACTTTATTTTCTTCCACTTTGATCCCACAAAGATCCATTCCCACACAGCTTTCTCAGTTTTCTGTTGATACAAATTGACAAACAGAAATTGCTAGTTATTCTGGTATGCATTGCACCTCGTCAGGGACCATACTTTGTGCCTTGCCCTTCGGGGCCTGCTGTGACTTGAGTGTAGTTATAGGTATAGAAGCAAGCAGAGGAGGTGAGGGTAGGTCCTGAGGCAGCTCTGCAGTGTCCTAACTTTAATAAAAGTGACCCTGTGAGGTTGGAAGTTCAATGTGTGTTGTAATTCAGTCACCAACAGAATTAGACTTGTGGCTGGTCTTCAGAAATCTCAGCTCTGTGACTAGAACAGATAGAGGTTCTTTCAGGACAGTTGTACAAGCTTTCAGGTCCCTTATGCAGACCTTGTGCTGGGAATTTAAAACTCTGACTCACATTTTCTTTTCCCAGAATTTTTAGAAGCAACCAACTAACCCCATCACTTTCCTCATTTGCACTAAAACTTTCTGTGGAAGCAAATACTCCGTCACCTGGAGCATTGCCTTCTATAGGAGTCGCTACAGGTGTCTACAGGTGATAATTTGAGTAACCATTTTGCTGCTGCGTGCCACGAATTCCCAGGGCCCCCTTCACCAGAAACAGGACCATTCATGCCTTTAAATCTAATCAGATCAGAGAACCAGTCCCAGAAAACCAGAATTTAATCCAAGAACTCATCCTCAAGAACCTGCTCCTCGGGAAGCACTCTTAGTACCAAATCCTGTATCAGTAAAAAAGAACTACTAATATGCACGCACACACACACACACACAGGATTTGTTACAGGTCTTTGATTTTACATAACGGTGTCAGCTGGTTAGGTGTTCTCTGCAAGGCTGTCATTTCCATGTTTGGTTGATGCCAGAACTTAAAATGCACAGGAGCGGCAGTGCAGAGAGGAAGACGGTTGTAAAGTTGGGCTGGGGGTTGGGACCCACAAGCTGGAATCCAAGGGGCGAACCCCATGTCAGTTCGTGTTGCCACTGACCTTGGTGTTGTGGGTGTCCTGCCGAAGTCCGAGCACCTCATCACGGGGCTGGGCACATGCACCGGGCCTGGGAGCTGAGCGATGCAAGAAGTTCAGGGAAGGTGGGACAGGTGCAGGCCCGGCCGCTGCCCTGTGGCAGGGAGATGATCCAGCAGGTGACAATGGCTGCTGCTTCCCTCCACCCACTGCAGGGAAAGGGGTTCTGGGAGTGTAGGTTAGCCTGGCCAAGCCGACACATCACCACGCACCACGCAACCTCGCCAATTCCTACCTAAGCTTCCACCAGCAGGAGCCGGAGCTCATTGCTTTGCCGATCTCCTTAGAAGCAGTGCACCTCACTGAAGCGAGCATTGGGTTTCCCTCCCCAATGCCTGAAGAAAAGCACAATCTAGTCCCATATGAGGACAGCAGATTCCTTCCAGTTAATGGGATTTGGCCCCAGTCTTTCCAAAACAAGAGCTTTGAAGTACTGTACTCAGGAACCTGGCTGTGTTATGAGAGCCACGCCATTAGCTCTTGGCAAGAAAACTCTGCTCTGATGTGAGAGTGGAGGAGGAGGAGGCTTCAGCTTAGACCACGGCACAACAGAAAAAGGTGTCCGTGGACGGATAGGGTTTGGGCAGCATATGAACCATTTTCTGGGGGTGCTGGGGGAGAGGGCTGGTAGACAGACTTCTGGAAGTCTCCTCCAGCTCTGCAATTCAGAATTGCTGGGCCCTGGAGGTCACAACCTCCCCTGGGCTTAAAAGTCACCCTTTCTTTTCGTATTTGAATAAATATGGCTTGAGCATTCATCCCCTGACTTGGGGGTAGCACAGCACCCTCTCCACCATATCAACAAATTCCTGGGGGCTATTTTCTCTTATGGTATTGTGCCAGTTTGGATATATTATGTTCCCCAGGAAAGCCACATTCTTTAATGCAATCTTGTGGGAGCAGATTTATTAGTCTTTTGATTAGGGTGGAAAGTTTGGATCAAGTGTTGCCATGGAGATGTGACTCACCCATCTGTGAGTGATACTTTTTTATTTTTGTTTTTTGTTTTGAAAAAAGTATATATATATACATATATATATACACACACACACACATATATGCACATTTATAAGTCAATATTTATATAAATGAAAAAAACTATAAAGATTTACCAACTGTGAGTGATACTTTTGATTAGATTATTTCTATGGGGGCGTGGCCCCACCCATGCAGGGTGGGTCTTGATTAGTTCACTGGAGTATTTAAGAGAGAAGCTAAGAGCTGACACAGATCCAGGTGCTTGCTGATGCTGGGAGGCACTTGGAGATGCAGACAGAAGGATGTTTGGAGACACTAAGCTAAGAGATGAAGCCCAGAGTTTGCCCTGGAGAAGCTGAGAGGACCCCCAGATACTTAGAGAGAAATACTGTGGAAGAAAATGCAAGGATGCACAGGAGCTGAGAGAGAGGAGAGAAGGCAGAAGCCCAGAGACATTCTGGAGAAAGCCATTTTAAAGAAATATTTTTTAAATTCAATTTTATTGAGATATATTCACATACTATACAGTCATCTCCGGTGTACAATCAATTGTTCACAGCACCATTATATAGTTGTGCATGCGTCACCACATTCAATTTTTGAACATTTTCATTACCAAACACAAAAAAGAATAAGAATAAAAGTTAAAGTGGAAAAGAACACCCAAAACATCCCAGCCACCCTCCCTATTATTCATTTACTTTTTGTCCTCATTTTTCTATTCATCTATCCATACTCTGTATAAAGGGGGTAGGAGCCACAAAGTTTTCATAATCACACAGTCACAGAATGAAAGCTATATAGTTATTCAATTGTCTTCAAGAACCAAGGCAATTAGGTTACAGTCCAACAGTTTCAGGTATTTCTTTCTAGCTATTCCAACACCCTAAAAACTGAAAAGGGGTATCTATATAATGCATAAGAGCAACCTCCAGAAAGACCTCTCAGCTATATTTGAGAGCTCTCAGCCACTGAAACTTTATTTTGTTTCATTTCTCTTCCTCCTTTTCATTCAAGAAGGTTTTCTCAATCCCTCAATGCCAGAGCCAAGCTCATCACCATGAGTCATGTTCCATGTTGCCAGGGAGATTTACACCCCTGGGAGTCACATCCCACGTAGAGGGGAGGGCAGTGAGTTTACCTGCAGAATTGGCTTAGAGATAGAGGGGGGAGGCGGGGGGCGTTCACATCTGAGCAACAAAGAGGTTCTCTAGGGGTGACTACCAGGCACCATTTGAAGTAGGCTTAGCCTCTTCCTTGTAGTAACAAACTTCATAGGGGTAAGCTCCAAGGTCGAGGGCTTGGCCTTCTAGTTTGTTAGCCCCCAATGCTTGTGAGAATATCATTAATTCCTTAGGTGGCGGAATTTAATATTTCCACATTTTCCCACAGTCCTTCAAGGGGCTTTGCAAGTACATCTTCATTTGGAGAAAGCCATTTTGAAAAACAATTTGGGAGCAAGTGACCAGCAGACACCAGGCACGTGACTTCCCAGCTGAGAGAGGCTCTCCAGATGCCATTGGTCATTCTTCAGTGATGGTATCCTCTCCTCTTGTTCATACCTTAATATAGACACTTTTATGGCCTTAGAACTGTAAACTTGTAACCTAATAAACCCCCTTTATAAAAGCCAATCCATTTCTGGTATTTCACACAGCAGCAGCATTAGCAAAGCAGAACAGTTATTCAGGGTGGCAATGGGTTCAGCAAACAGTTTGTTTCCCAGCTTCCTTTGAAGATAGAGGTGGCCTATCAGAAGTAAGCAGAAGTCTTTAGGAGGGGATCCTGGGAAGGCTCTTTCAAAGGAGGCAGATCACCTAGAGGTGCCTTTTTCCCCCCACCTTTTTCTTTTTCTCCTTTTTCTTTAATCTTCCTGGAATGTGGGCATGATGACTGAGGCTCCTGCAGCCATTTTGTGATCTTGAGGAGTAAAGCCACAGGCTAAGGGTGGCAGAGCAGCGAGCCAACAGGAGTCTGGTTCCTTAGACAAGATCCCCTGGCCTTGGATGGCACATGTCAGAGTTCTTTTATGTGAGAGAAAAATGAATTACCTTGTTTAAACCACTGTTGTTTCTGGCTTCTGTCTCCTGCAACCGAATGCAAATTCTGCATTCAGAATTCTTGTTGTGTGAGACAATAAATGTGCTTTTTGGTAAGTCATGCTACTGTTCACAATATCCCAGTTCCCTCTGTACTGAAGGATTGTACTTTCTTGGACTATGAAATTAAATTTGTGGCCATGTGATTTTCTTTGGCCAATGAAATATTAGCAGAAAAGATGGGTTTCCCTTCCTGGCAGAGGCTGTAAGAGCCAATGTGTGTCTCACCTCGTGGTCTTTTCCTTCTGTCGTGGTAACCAGAAATGTTTCTGATGGTGGCAGCTCCGTCAGTTCCCAGCTGACCCACAATGGACATGTAATGAGTGAGAAGCAAACCTTGGTTGATGTAAGCCTCTGAGACTTAGGGATTGTTTGTTGATTTAAACCTAAACTTTGATTTAGGGAACTAGGGCTAAGAAGGCTAGGCTGAGACTCTGCAAATGATTCCAGGAATATGACTGAGTTGACCCACCCCAGTCAGAAGGCTTCACTGGACATGTCAACTTCAGAACCATGTTGCTCTGTCCACGACCCAGGGGTCAGGAAGCCATTACCACCCAGCACTTAACTGCCTTTTCATTCTCAGTTTTGTTTTTTTTGAAGCATAGCTTACATGGAGTAAGGTACACAACTCTTAAGTGTACAGCTTGGTCAGTTTTGCAAACATATACATCCATGCAAGCTGCACCACTACATTTCAATCCTTCAAGAAAGTTCCCTCATGCCCCTTCACAATCTGCTCCCCGTCCCAATGTCCACAGAGGCAGCGACTGTTCTGACTTCATCACCATCAATTAGTTTTGCTTATTCTAGAGCTTCATGTAAATGGCATTACACAGTCTGTGCCCTTCTCTATCTGGCTTCTTTCTCTCAGGATAGTGCTGTTGAGACTCAGCCCTGCTGTGGAGTGTGTCAGCCATCCTTCCTTTTCATTGCTGAGTAGTGTTCATCACACGCACGTTTCATTCCCCTGCTGGTAGGTATTTGGGTTATTTGGAATTTGGGGCTATTACAATTAGTGCTGCCATAAACATTCATGCACAAGTCTTTGTGCGGACATGCGATTCCATTTCTCTTGAAACTGAGTTGAATTGCTGAGTCATATAAGTATGCATTTACCTTTTTTTTTTTAAACTTTATTTGGAAATAATTTCAAACTTAGAGGACAGTTGCAAAAAAAACACAAACCCCATACAGAGAACTCCTACATGTCCCCACTCCCCCAGATACCCAGAGCCACCAATTCCAACATTTTGACACTTTTGCCATATCATTCAATCTATCTATTGAACTATCTATCTATCCATCCAACCATCCTTTTATCTATTTTCTGAACTTTTGAGAGGAGGTTGCACACATCACCTTCTTGAACACAGTACTTCTATGTACATTTCCAATTAACAAGAATATTCACTTATGTAATCACCTTAAGTACAGGTATGAAATTCAGGAAATTCAATGTTGATATAAAACTTAAATGCTATATTCCAATATTCCAATTTTTCTTATATTTCAATAACATCCTTCTGGGCTTTTTCTCCATTTTTAGATCCCATCTAGTATTATGTGCTTCAATTATTGTCACTATCTCTTTAGTTTCTTTCTTTTTCCCTTCTTAATTATGGAAACGTAAGTCTCATCCCAGCCCCTCCCAAGCCTATCATTCACGTGCAGTACTGTCACCACCATCCATTGTTATAACTTCCCCTTCACCTTAATCAGAAACCCCACACTCACTTTCCTTCAAACTCCCATTGCCCCTGTCCCCCACCCCTGGTAATCTGTACTTTACTTTCTGCTACTTTGAATTTTCATATTCTCTGATACTTTCATTGTGGTTACCATGGAGCTTAAATTTAGCATCCTAAATCTACAACAATCTCATTTGCTTTGATCCTGACTTAACAACTTCAATAGCATAAATCAACTATGTTCCTATACCCCTCACCCCCCACCTTTATGTAGTTCTTGTCACAAGTTCCATATTTACATTATGAGTCTGAAACCATTGATTTAGTATTACATTTTATATATTTGCCTTTTAGATCCCATGGGAAGTAAAAAGTGGAGTTACAAATAGAAAATACAATAGTACTGTTATTTATATTTACCCATGTCATTACCTTTAATGGATATCTATTTCTGCATGTTGCTTCAGTCAATTGTTTATTTTCCTTTCCTTTCAACCTGAAGAACTCCCTTGAGCATTTCTCGTAGTGGTTTTGAAGCCCCTCAGCTTTTATTTGTCTGGGAATATCTTAATTCCTCCCTCATTTATGAAAGACAGTTTTGCCACATATATTATTCTTAGTTGGCAATTATTTGCTTCGATACTTTAAATATGTCTTCCCGCTGGCTTCTGGCCTCCATAGTTTCTGATGAGAAATCAGTGCTTAATCTTATTGGTGTTCCCTTGTACACGACATGTTGCTTCTCTCTTGCAGCCTTCAGATTTCTCTGTTTTTGGCATTCAACCATCTGATTATAATATGCCATGATGTGGGTCCATTTGGGTTTATCCTTGCTGGAGTTCACTGAGTGACTTCAATGTGTATATTCATGTCTTTTGTTAAATTTGAGAAGTTTCTAGCCATTATTTCTTTGAATATTTTCTCTGCCCCTTTCTCTCTTTCTTCACCTTCTGGGACTCCCACAACGCATATATTGTATGCTTGGTAGTGCCCCACAGGTTCCTCATGTGGGAGACTGATCTGTCACGCTCTCCCTCCGACCGGGCAGACCCCCACAGAGCCCAGTACCCAGCTGCAGTGTGGGGGAACTGTGCTTTGGCTTTCACAGGATTTATCTTTATGGCTATCTTCTATTTATAGCCAGCAGTACTGGTTTTCCATTTATGAATGTGCCTTTTAAAATAAATTTATTCAAGATTAAAGGGGAGTTACTCTTAAAAAGTACAGGGGGATGACAATGTGGTAAAATGGTTTTCAATATTTTAAAAAGCAACCTGCAGGATATGACTCCCAGGGATGAACCTGGACCCGGCATCGTGGTATTGAGAACATCTTCTTGACCAAAAGGGGGATGCAAGATGAAAATAAATAAAGCTTCAGTGGCTGAGAGATTTCAAATGGAGTTGAGAGGTCACTCTGGTGGACATTCTTATGCACTATATAGATAACACATTTTAGGTTTTAATGCATTGGAATAGTTAGAAGTAAATACCTGAAACTATCAAACTCCAACCCTGTAGCCTTGACTCTTGAAGACAATCGTATAACAATGTAGCTTACAAGGGGTGACAGTGTGATTGTGAAAACCTTGTGGATCTCACTCCCTTTATCCCATGTGTGGATAGAGGAGTAGAAAAATGGGGACAAAAACTAAATGAAAACTAGGGTGAGATGGGGGGTGATTTGGGTGTTCTTTTTTATTCTTTTTTATTCCTATTCTGATTCTTTCTGGTATAAGAAAAATGTTTAAAAATATATTGGGGTGATGAATGCACAACTATATGATGGTACTGCGAACAGTTGATTGTACACCATGGATGATTGTATGGTATGTGAATGTATCTCAATAAAACTGAATTTAAGACATATCATCAGGTATACTCAATGAAATATTGATGTGGAATGTAATTTGAGCATGGTAGCTCAAAAACCCAATATAGGATAATCTACATGAAAAAAAAGTGACCTGCAGCATGAAATACATTTTGTTTCATCATCCATTATATGTAGCCATATGAGATTGCTATTTTTATAGGCCAAAAAAATATTTGAATAGTGACAATCTCATATGGTTCAATTTAACAGATGTAATACATTATAGATATGTGTGTGTGCATGTGTGTGTATATATATATACGTAAAGATATACACCTATATACATACAGATAGACAGATAAACACACATATATGTAAAATATATTCCATGATAGGGCATCTATTCTGATTAATAGGGGGCAGGTGCCACTTAAAACATGTTTTTGGTATTCCCCCCACATGTATATATTACATAACATATGTAAATCACATATAACATAAATGCATGTATATATATGGTCTTACACATTATTTATGATGCATTCTGACATTTTCCTTTCTATTTTATCTTTTCTTTTTCCTTTGTTTTTCTCCTGTATTCAGAGCCCACTAAATTGATTTCCTAGTCCATGGATGGGCTGTGGCCTGAAGTTTGCGAAATATATCGTTATGCAACCACCTGTGGACAGGGTGTTGTCTCTCTGCTTTAGCAGAATCCTGAAACCTGAGGTTCCCCACCTGAGCCCCACTCTGGCCTCCTCTGGCTGAGCCCCTCCCCATGGGCTGCGGAGTTCTAGGGCCTTTGGGAAGTGCCCACCTGGAGCCTGTGCCCCTTCTGGACCATACTCCGGGTCCCCGCGACCCCAGATTCCCCACCCCATTGCTCTGAGCCCACTTCTGGTGCATACACAGCCTTCCCGTGTCCGTGCACACCCCCAGCCTGGGGTGGCCCAAAGACGGTCATTCGTGGGTTGGGGGGTGTGGATGTGCAGGTAGGGTGTCCACAGTCCTGGATGGGAGTCAGAGTGAGGGAGGGAGCTGAGGTGGGAAGAGAAGGGGGCCTCCAGTTGTGCTGGCCCAGCCCCCTACAGTGTAGGGGTGAGCTGCACTGGGCACAGGGCTCGGCACTTAGACCAGCCTGGGGGGGGGCGGTTCTCAAACTCTCCCCAGGCGGAATCCAGCCCTGAGCCTGACTCTGGCCTGAGTCTCCCCACCCCCCACCTCCAGGCCACAGTCCCCCTGCCTCGCACCAGGCCAGCCTCTTTCTGCTTATCTCCTCCTGGACTTTTGAATCTTTGACACCCTTATTTTACCCCTCGGGGCAACTGTTCCCAGTGCCCGCCCTTTTCCCCACTCCCCTGTCACAAATGATCAGAGACCAGGGGCAAGGACCACAGTGCTTTACTTTCCATCTGAACAGAACGGGTAACCCGCCAGGGCAGCCTTCGGGGGTGGGTGGGGGGCTTTGGGCTGCTCAGTCCCGGCCACGGTCCATCGTGTCTTCCCTCCCAGGCCGGGCTTCCTCTGTGAGCGCTCTCTGTGCTCTGTGAGGGTGGGAGGAGGCTGGGCGCGGCGAGCAGGTGGGGGGCTCGGTCTTGGGGTGCTCATCGGGCTGTCAGCCCCCACTTCCGCCAGACTCACCTGCAATAATTCCGGCACAGTTGGGACCAATGCCTGCACTTGCCACCTGTGGGTGAAGGAAACCGTTCGGTCACGATTTATACCGTATTGATCACCGTGTGTGCGCTGAGGGCTGGGACAAGACTGATGGATCCTGCCCCTCGGGAGGCTCAAAGGCAACTCCATAAACAAGTAAAGGAGAAACTAACGTGGAACTGCCGGGGTAAGGGCCCCGAGGGGAGCGTCCCACATTCACACGCGGGGAAGCCCCTTGAAAACCCACACTACTCCGTGTATTATTCATTGATTCAGCAAATATTTTTCGGGCATCTACTAGGTGCCAGGCACTGGCAACACAGCCAGGACGAAGGAAGAAAAAAATCCCGCCCTTCTAGAGCCGACTTTCTATGGGGACGACCAACAGTGAGAACATTAATTACGGTAATGTCTGGACAGTGATAATTCAGATGGTGATACGTGCTGCAAAGAAAACTAAAGCCAGGAGGGGACAGGGAGGCCCAGGGGCGAGGGCCATGATGGGGTGCCTCACTGAGGAGGTGACATTTGAGCAATGACTTGAAAGAGGTGAGGGGGAGCCACGTGGCTACCTGGGGGGGCGGTTACTGGCAGAAGGTAACAGTACAAAGGTCCTGAGGTGAGAGGGCACAGGTGGGCTCAAGGGACAGCAGGGAGCCCAGAGTGAGTGAGGGGAGATCTTAGAAGCAGAAGAGGATGTCAGAAAACAGCAATCTTCCCGCCTCCTGGCTGCCCCTCTTGCCCCCCCACCCCCACCCCTGCACCCCTCTGGCTTCTCCTCCTTCCCCCGGTGGCTGTCCCTGCCCCTGCCACCCTGGCTCCTCCTGCTTGGCTCCTTCCTGCCTCCGGGGCTTTGCACCTGTCCCTTCCTCTTCCTGGTTATTTATCATCTTTCTGATCGTCAGGAACAGGATTCAGATTTCACCTCTTCAGAGGAAGCTCCTCTCCCTGCCCTCCCAGGGTAGTCACTCTGCCTCACTTCCCCCAGGAAAGGGTCTTTTTCTGCACGCACCCTGCTCATTCATGTACTGATTTGTGTTTGTTCACCTCCCCTCTGGATGTGAGCCCCAGGGGCAGGGACCAGGCCCTCTCGTCACCGTGTCCCCAGCACCGAGCAGGTGCCCACAGAGGTTAGCTCAGGGCCAACGTTCAGGCCCTGCCCCCTCCCAAACAGTTCAGTCTGTCCTTGATTCTGATGTGCTGTGTGACCTTGGGCAAACTCCTTCACTCTCTGAGCCTCAGTTTCCCACATGGACAGAGGATAGGGCCTGGCTCATTAAACACAGGCTTATTTGTACTTATTGAGCCAACGGTGCCGCGCCCAGGCCTCAGCAACCCGTGTCTAGGGTTCTACCTCCCACCTTAAGGCAAAAGAGGTGTGGCTGCACCCATTTTCCTGAGGAGGAAATCGGACAAGAGAGGTAAGGAAACTTGGAGTGAGTTAAACTCTTAACTGAGGGGTGGCCAACTGGTAGCCCTCATGTTTTATTTGACCTGCAGCAGGTTAAAAAAAAAAAGTAAAAAAAAAATAGTTTCTCTGTTTGTTATTCTCCACCTGTCCCACCACAACCACCACTGCCTTCACCAGCATGCATCAGGCCCTGGGGGTCTGACCCTACAGGCCATGTCCCAAAGGACCCTCGCCTTCTAGGTTAGAATGGCAGGGAGGCACAGGCAGGGCATGGGAGGGCAGAAGGCAAGACGGGGCAGTTCCTGGGTCCCTCCTACCCGAGCTCCCTCCCCACCGGGTGGCAGTGGCTGCAACCCGCCCCTTCCTACAGTGCCATCTCTCACCAGGCCCTGTCTGGTGGGATGACAACAGCTCCCCTTTGTTGCTTGTCCTCGAGTGCTGTACCATCCCCATGACCCTGCCCAGCCCTCCGCCAATTAACCCTTTGAGTGCCCATCTGTCACCCGCCAAGACCCAGACCTATTCAGCTGCCAACTTCTCAACACAAGGAGAACAGACAGCAACATTAAGCTCTCGAAAGACCAGCTACTCTGGCAGCTCTAGGCCCTTGTGCTTGCCTGGCTGAGGGGCTGGGGGCTCCCTCTAGATGAGGCTCTGATGCCCAGTCACCTCCCACCGGCCTCATCTACTTCTTTAGGTTCCCGGCCACATCTGTGGGCCGTGAACTTGTAACCCCTGACGTGATACATGGATGGCTGAAACGGCCCCAATTAGTTACCTCTTGCTGTTAGTACCCAGGACCCTTGCAACGTGATTTTGCATCTCCTCTCATCAAGAGTGGAGTCTATTTCCTGACCCTTTGAATGTGGGCCTGGCCTTGTGATTTGTTTGGACCAACAGAACGTGGCAGAGGTGACGGTGGCAGGTTCCGAGCCTCGGCCTCCGGAAGCCTTGCACACCTTCAGTCTCACACAGACCCCGGCCACTGCAGACGAACAAGCCCAGGCTAGGCTTTGTGGAAGGATGAGATCACGCCTGGGAGAATCAAGGGGCCCTTCGAAACTGAGCTCCCTGCCAACCCACGGCTGGCCTCAGACACGTGGGACCCGAAGAACCACCCAGCAGAGCCCAACCTGAATTTCCAAATTGCAGAATCAAGAGCTTAACAGATGGCTGGCTTTTTAAGCCACTGTGTTTTGGGCTGGTTTGTAGGCGGTGGTGGTTTAAACCCGTCTTGCCTGGGCACCTCCAGAACTTGACCCTCAGTTAAGACCTTCTCCCCTTCCCCAGTCTCGGTGCCCCTGCCACCCAGCCCCCATTCTTACTGGTGAGGATGACAATGCCCATAATGAAGAGCACGGCCGCCACCAACAGCCCCCGTTTCCGAAGGGTGTCCTCGTCTGCAGAGAGAAAAATGGAGGGGCATGGTGAGAGGCGCCGCCACCCTCCCTTCCTCCCACATCCTCGCTGGGGTAACATACCATAGAAGAAGGGGTTGTCCATTTCTTCACCCGACCCTAAACAAGACAGACAGAGAGAAAGTCAGAATTCAGCAAAGGTTAGTGGAGCAGACAAACGGACAGTCAGGTGAAGGGGACACCAGGGTCTCAGACTTGGGACACCAAGAACAAAACCCAAAGTCCTCACAGTGGTGCACAATCTGGGTCACCTCTCGGACCTCATCTCCTCCACCCTCCCCGTCACTCACTGGCTCCAGCCCCACTGGCCTCCCTGCTGAGGGTCACTCCGGGGGCCATCTCACCTCTTCCCCAGGCTCCTCCCTCACCTTCTCAATCAGATACTCCCAGTCGCTCTCTAGCCCCAGAGAGTTTTCTTCTTCTAGATAGCAACTCCAAATTGCCTGATATACAATGATCATGTTTATTACTTATTGTCTCTGCCCCCCATCTAAAATGTAGGTCCTGTGGGGGCAGAGATTTTCCTCTGTCTGGTCCACTGCTATACTCCCAGCATATATACAGCATATATACATATATTTGTTGAACGAATGCATGAATGAATGAATGGACTCTCTGTGGGACCCATGGACAGATCACTTTCATTTGTTCTTTTGGGGTCAACTAGGCAGGGAGTGGAGTCTATGACCATAAGAGGAAGAATCAAGGTGGCCCAGAAACAGAGCTTTCACCTGACCCACAGGTGACCTCGGTTGCTCGAATAAGTCTAGCTGAGACCAGAAGTACCGCCCTGCTGAGCCCAGCCTAAATTTCAGAATTTCAGAATTCAGAGCTAAATAACTGGCTGTCCTTTTATGCCTTTCCATGGTGGTGTGTGAGTGCAGCCTTTCCTTATTCAGTCACTCATCCATTCAGACATTTGTTGCTTCCCTACCCTGTGACTGGTCCTCTGCCAGGCTTAAGTTCATTTATTCACCCAACTCATATTTACTGAGGATCCACTCCATGCCAAGCATTTTTCTGGGTGCTGGAAATGCATGGTGAATAGGGCAAAACCTGTTCTCAGTCTGGGAAAAAAGTTACTGACCAGCCGGGTTGTGGGGTTGGGGGTCCATCCGGATGTCTTTGCCTGTGGATAGTCTCTTGGGCAGGGTGGTGCCTTCGGTGGGATTGATCAGAAGATGGCGGGCAGCAGGAGGGATCCGTGGAGGCAGAAACAAGGGGCATCAGTGGAAGAAACCCCATTCCCCCTACATATCCAGTGTTCAGGGCACAGTGTATCCCCCAACTCCCACCCCAGAGGCAGCAAGTAATGGCGGGTATTGAAATAAACCTGCACCTGCTGGGTAAGATCAGCCACCCCATCCCCCGAGGGCCCCCTGGCCCCTCCCTTAGGACCTCATAGACCACCCCTTAATTCAGGAACACGTGGCATTGGGGCACCAGCCCAACCATGCAACCTGGAGATATTCGCAAACATTTTGAATGTCACCACTGGCCCCAGATCAAAAATACCAGAGGGTCCCTTAAAAAAAAAAAAAATCAATGCCCCAAAGAAAAGACCTGCCTCTGTCACTGAGAAGTGTCCCCAACAAAAGGGCCACCCTGTAGTTGTAGGTGTAGTGGTGGCTTCACCCCAGTGTGAAGCCAGCAGGAGAAGTGGCCCCATGAACCCCAAGCTCCCTGGGCCTCTCTCAGCACCTCCTCCCCTGAACGTGAACTGACTGCCGAGGATTATGAGATGCTGGGAAAAAGCCTTGCCCAGAGGAAGGTACAAGCAAGTCCAGTGGCAGAGACAAAGGTGCCAACTCCACAGAGCACGGAAAGGACAGCCGTGGAGGTGCAAGGTAGGCCCAAGTCCTGGTTCTGCACTTTGGGCTGTGTGGCCTAGGTCAAGGTGGAGAACCACTCTGGGCCTCAGTGCCTTCCCCGTAATGGGGTAATGACAGTTCCCACCACATAGGGTGGCTGTGAGGATGAATGTCAGCAGCCATTGTTGGCGTATTGTCTGCTTGTTACTCCTCCCTTCTTCTGGGAACAGCTCCCCCTTTCTTTGGGGGGACTGCTCCCCCTTCCCCGGTCTAGGTGTTCAAAGAGCAGCTGCCAATTGTAACCCAGGCCTCAAAGCGTGGCCCCAATCCACCCAATCTGAGTAAAAATTGAAAGGCCCCTGGGACCTCTCAAATCCCAAGTAGGGACTCTGAGTGGTGAAGGTTGGAAGGGGCCATTTCCCCACCAGGTGGAAGAGAAGCCGGCACAAGAGAAGCAAAGACAAAAGATGGAGAAAGGCTCCAGGGCCTTTCGTGCCCAGATTCTGTGCAACCCTGAGGCTCAGCTGTGCCTTTTTCCTCTCGGCTCAATAATCCCCTTGGCTCAACCAAGATCCAGTTTATTTTCTGTCAGGTATAACCAGGAATGTGGACTGAAACATGGAATAGCTCTGGTCAGCAAGGACTTGGCATAAACAAATTAGGAGATGTGAAAATGCTTTGTCAATTGGGAAGTGTGGAAATAGCTGCCCCCTGCTCCCCAATGGGCACTTTTGTGCAAAATAGAAAAAGTAGCCTCTTCATGACATTTTATTTCCATCTGTTGGAAGGCTGTCTTAGTAGATTCTGGAAGAATGAGATGCTTTACTGCCATCATGGGAAAATTGTTGTAACAAATATAAAAATCCACAAGGGGAACCTGTGAGACTACAAGAGCAACCTGGAGGTGGCACTCTTGTGCAGTGCCCAGCCTGCACAACGGTGCAAGCCTGGAAGCACGGGATTGGGTACTGCCTCCCCAACACCAAGCCTCACAAAGGCCACCTGGTGGGCATTAGAGGCCACCTGCTGCCTTCACCTCTGCTCACCCCCTTTCCCACTCCTTCTGGTAATATGGTCTCACTTAACCTGAGGAGAACCACCTCTTCCCTCGCTCTGGGTCTGGGTGGAAGGCTGACCCCCTTCTCCAGCCCTGAGGCATGAGACCAATTAGAACAGTCCAGTCCATTCCCCAGGCTCCCACTGGTTCAGATATGGGCACATGACCCACAGCTGGACCAATGAGAGTGAATTCTAGGCCTTGGGCTGGAGATTATGGGAAAGAGATGTCTAGCTGCTGGGTTTGGGACCTAAACTTAGAACTCTGGGGCTACCTTTACTGCCAAGAGGAGAAAAGCCACCTGAGGATGAAGATAGCAGAACCAAGAGAGGGAGCAAGTCAGTCAGGACAGTGTTTGAGCCCCTTGATCCAGCCATGCCTGAAACTGGCTACCTCTGGACTTGACAGAACTTGTATCACCAATAAATTTTTTCTTCTGAGTTGGGTTTTCTGTCCTTTGCAACTGAAAAATCCCCCCTCAAACATCAAGAAGGCACACACAAAGGAAGATACCCACAACCACATTTCCCAGTCCCAGCCCCGTGAGAGGACCTGAACAAAGAAAGGTCCCCGAGTCTACTGAGTATGGGAAACACTGCACAATAGATGCCCCCCGGTGGAGATGGTCACTGCAAATTAGCTTTTTCAAGCCTCTGAGAAGCCCTGCTGTAGAGAAACATGTTTAACATTAACTCAGAGTTTACTGAACACCTTTGACCTCAAAGCACTTTTTTTTTTGAGAGACTGTATTAACAATTCCCAAAACAGGTGCTCTGAGAAACGCACTTGGGGAAATGCTGACCTAGATAAAGAATTAAACAAAAACCATATGTTGCAGTTCTCAGTGCCAAGCTCTACCTTCCACAGCCGTCCTTAGATCTGTTGTTAGAAGCACATCCGTCCCCACTGGTTGCTGGGTTTGGGTCTTGTTCTGGTTCTGTGTTGTTTCTATTTAGGTCAGAAGAGTGAGAATGGTGAATAAGAACCAAGCGAATTAGGGAAATGCAGAGCATAGAACAGCAAGGGATTGTCTGCCTCCATCGGTCTGGCAAAAATCAAAGATGTTGCTATCTATACCAAGGACCACTGTGGGGATTTGAAAGAGAAATTCTCTTCCCCACGTCGCTGGGAGAAGGGGAAAATGGTGCAGCCACATGAGAGGACAACTTTTTTTTATGAGTTCAATTTTAAAAATTAGATTCACCAGTCATGTAATTACTCTGCCCAGTTGCTCTAAAAGTTTCTAAACGCTTACTCTCTACTTCTAAACTTATCTTACTGCAGACCAGAGAAACAATTGGTGGACAAACTTCGCATTTGCTTAAAATGAACCATATGAGTTGGTCTTTATGATGGCAGGAGGTCGCTGGGGAAGAAACAGTCCCACAACTGCCCTCCAACTTGTGAGTTTCTGTGGGGTCATGACCAAGATTTAACAAAAAAACAGATCCTGGAGCCAGCAAGAACTTGGTACAAGGTAGCTCTGAAGAGGACACTTAACAATAGTGACAAAGACTCTGCATTCTGCTCGGGGCGCTCTGGATGCACTTTGACTCTGTGTGAGAGGGTAACTTCTAAGACAAATTGAAATGTGCCCCTTTGTGTTGTGGGCAAAAGCCCGGCTCTGGGGACAGATAGAGGGCTGGGCTCTGTTCCCTCATCCGTAAAGTGGGGCCAATAGTAGTTTCCAGCTCACAGCGTTCCCATGAGATCTGAGTTAACGCCTGGCCCCTAATAAGTGCTGGACACACATCTGCCCCAGGAGGAAGGGGAGCGGCTGCTCGCTGCGCAGGGGCAGCAGGGATGCTCCTCCAGAGGAGCAACTACGGGAGCTGTGGCCCGGCCCCCGGGCAGCAGAGCAGAAGAACACGGCGGGGCTGCATGAGGGCCTGTGGGAAGAGCTCCCGAACATATTACTGAGCGGGGGAAAAAAACAAAAAGCAAGTTGCAGAGCAACAACCATGTGTTATTCTTAAGCTCATGCAAATACATCACAGCATGCTTTCTGCAGGCAGTATATATATGTAATGATATATAGTATCATATATATTACTATATTTATGGTACTATAATGATATATATAGTATCATATATGTATAATGCTATATATACTATAATGATATATATAGTATCATATATGTATAATGCTATATATACTATAATGATATCTATAGTATCATATATGTATAATGCTATATATATACTATAATGATATCTATAGTATCATATATGTATAATGCTATATATACTATAATGATAAATATAGTATCATATATGTATAATGCTATATATACTATAATGATATATATAGTATCATATATGTATAATGCTATATATACTATAATGATAAATATAGTATCATATATGTATAATGCTATATATACTATAATGATATATGTAGTATCACTGGGAACTGCCCCATGATAACAGTGGAAACCTCTCAGAGACGGAGGAGAGAACAGGATGGGGACAGTGGATAAAGTGATATAGTTTCATTTACAATATTTTTATTATTTCCAAGAGAATGTGTTTATGTACAAATATTAACTGAAAATACTGGGGAGCACTGTTCGAATCATGTAACACTCTAGAAAAAAGTTCAAAAAGAATTTGAAAATTCAAAAAAGGAAAAAAAAAACCCATAAAGACAGAAAAGGAAGAAATGAACACGGTTGCCAAACGGAAGTTATGGTGTGTTGGCAGTTCTGCTCGTTCTGCTCCTTGAACTGAGCGGTGGTTACACAGGGGTTCAATTCAGAAAAATTTGCAGAACTGTACATTAATGGGTTTTATGCTTTTCTGTATGTGTGTTAGATTTTACAATTTCAAATGATTTTGTTTTTAAAAGAATTGAATGGAGTTGGCTGACTTCCCTGCCACCAAGTGAACCAGGGGGCTCAGAGCTGGGGGGCTGGGTAAGCAAGGACCCAGAGTGTCAGAGGAAGAGGGGGCACTGCACCTGGGCTGGGTCCCCCTGCCCGCCCCGGCCCCTGCCCCACTCACCAGCAGCCTCCCGGGTTGGAATCTGAGGGGTGGACGTGAGATCGGGGTGAACAGTGTCTGGAGTGCAGCGCCGGGGGTCGGGGAGAGAAGAGAGAGAGTGAAGATGGAGGCGAGGTCCCACAGACCCTCTACAGCAACCAAATGCAAGTTTGACGTGATGGGAATGAGTGCATTAATCCAGCCATTTGCTAACTGTCCCAGTAGGGTGCCAGTGTCTCCCCTGCCTCAGTACCCCACCTCCCACAGATGCCCAACCCCCTACTCAGCATACCCCCAACTCTGATAAGAGCCCCCTGAACTTGCTGTGGGCAACCATCATCACCTGACTCTCAGACCATTTCCTCCACTGGGGCTGGCACCAGCCCTTCTGAAAATGGAACATGAGGCCCAGGCCAGGCCAATCAGGACTTGCTGTGCCTGTGGCCACAATGACTGGCTCAGGGGTGGGCATGTGACCTGAGGCAGGCCCATGACTCAATTCTGGAGTCTTTGCTGGAAAAAGAAAGGAGAAATTCTCTTTCCTCTGTACTCTTAGCAGTTAGGAGGGAAGCCCTGAGCCTCTGGGAGCTATGGCCCTGTAAGGGGAGAATCTGAGAATGAAGCCAATCCAAAGAGAACAGAGAGACACAGACAGGGTCTGGAGAGCATCCTTTGAACACCTAGATCCAGCTGTACCTGAATGGACCTTTCAGTTACATAAGTCCACAAATTCCTCTGCTTGGCCAAGTCAGTTTGAGGTTTTTGTTTCTGTTCCCTGAAGCGACAGGATCGTGACAGACCCACTCCTCTTTCCTCACCTGGGGCTTGAGTCGAGGTGTGAATATCCACAGTGTTTGGCTCCTTTGTAGGAGGAGAGCTTGTCTCCTCCAATGTCTGTCCTGGGGAATCAAGGGTGAGAAGTCACAGCGGGCCTCTGCTCTCCCCTCTCTTTCCAACACCTCCACATGCCCTCCCTTCTGAACCCTTAGAGGTAAACTCAGGAGGTCCTGTCTGCTGGGGGAGCCATTTGATGTTGGCTGGGTCCGGGGAGTGTTTTAAGCAATGCAATCCCTCAGCACCCCTCCTCTTCCCACCTCAGCTGTAAAAATCTCATGGGAGGGGACAGGCAGTTAAGTCTAGTGACCCAGGACCCTGGTTTCAAATTTGGCTCCCAACAATTCCTCGCTGTGTGACCTGGAGCAAGTGAACTCCCCTCTCTGGGCTGCAGTTGCCTCATTGGCAAAGCGGGGATAATGATCACAGGCAATTCACAGGGCTCTAGAGAGAGCAAAATGAGATAGAAAAGGGAAAGGATCCCCCACTTAGCATGTATGCAGCCCTGGATGCACACACTGCCCTCACCCTGGCCCAGCCTCCATCCTCTCCCACCCAGACACAGCTCCTCCCTGGTCTCCCTGCTCCTGCCCCACCCCCCACCCCCCACAGCCACAGGGAGCCTGGGAACACCTGGGTCAGATCAGGGCCCTGCTGGCGGAGCCCTCCCCTGGCTCTACCTGACTCCAGGTAAAAGCAGAGCGCTCACACGGCCTGCGAGCCCACCTCCATCTGGTCCCTGGCACCTCTGCCTTTGCCCACTCCCACCCCTCAGCCACCTGGGCTGCCTGCTGGCTGTTCCTCAGACTCATCAGCCCCACCTCAGGGCCCCGGCACCAGCCATTGCCTCTGCCTGGGACACTCTTTCCCCAGGACACCGCATGGCTTACTCACTCCCTCATCTCTTTCAAGTGTTTGCCCAAATGTCACCTCCTCAGTGAGGCCTTCCCTGACCATCCTAGCTAAATGATCCTCATAATCTACCTCTGTTTTTCTCCACCGCACACTGTAAAAGTTACTAATTGATTGTTTATTGTCTGGCTTTCCCCCCTAGAATGTAAGCTCCACGAGGGCAGGAATTTCTGCAGCTTTGTTCACTGCTGTCTCCCAAGTCTGTAGAGAAGGGTTTGGCACACAGTGGGTGTGTTCTCATCATCAAACAAAAATGGGGGCAGCTTCAGGGCAGCAAATGCTCTGGGTCTGAGGGCAGCAGGACGGATGTCATCCCAGCCCTCTGCCCGCTAGCTTCTGGCCCAGGGCACTTGCTCTGAGCCTGTAAAATAGGTGTGATGCCATCTGTAATAGAGGCGAGCTGAGCGGAAATGAGATAATGCACACAGCACCTACTGCGTGGCCAGTGAATGCCCACCAGTTACTGTCCTCAGGACACGCTTCCCAGGCGGGGCTGAAATGTCCTGGAGTCTTTGGACTGGCCCCAGATCACCTCCCTCTGACCAACTGTGCATTGCCTAGGGAATCAGGGAGCTGCTTTGCTGGAAGTCCGGGTTTCCTGGCTGCCAAGTAGAAAACTGAAACCGATCTTCCCGCCAAATCAAACTTAGGGAGTTCTTCTTGGAGGCAAACGAGATGATGCTCCACAAGACATGCTCTGGCTGGACTCATTAGGAGCAGCCACCCAGATCTGACGTGTCTAAAGAGAGTGGAGCCCCCACCCCTACAGAGGGACCCCGATTTCCTGGTGCCAGGTTAGCAGGGGGGATGAAGATACAAGATAGAGGCCCCAAACTCACTCAGGCAGGGCTGGGAGCTCTCGGGACAGGGTGGAGACAAGGGCTGGGCCTTACCTCGGGCGGGGAGAACCAGGCCAAGGATGGTGAGGAGACACAGGCAACCAGACGGCGACATCTGTGGAGCAGGCAGAGCCAGGGTCAGCCACGAGCCCAGCAGGGCAGGCCCCGGGGCAGCCCCCGGGGTTGCCGGTAGCTCCATTCCCTCCCAGAGCAAGCACGCCTGGCTTCAAGGACCCCCTGCCAGGGCTGATAGCTGGCTCAGGGGGCTAGCTCTGCAGTAGGGGGTCTCCAGCTGTCACCCCCTTCTTCCCTCTTGAAGTCCCCAAAGAAAACAAGAAGGATCAGATCAAACGGGCTTCTCAGCAGCAGTGACCACACGGAGCCACTCTGCTGCAAAAATGCACCCCCTGCTCCCCGCCCGGGCCCCCACCCCTAGCCCAGCCTGACAGTTAAGGGAGCAGGAAGGGGGCAGAATGGGGTCCATCAGGGGGCCTGTTTCCTCCCTCTGGGGCTGTCCCCAGAGCCAGGAGCCAGCGAGGAGGAGGAAAGAAGAAGAGTGAGTAATGTGCTCCTGACCTTAGAGGAAAAAGTAAATTGGTGTTAGGCGCCGGGGTGCTGCGGGGAGGACAGAGCGGGATGCAGGGTAGACCTGGGAGGGACCGGTCCCAGAGTAACAAAGGACAGCTGGGGAGACAGAGGCAGGAGGGAGAGGCGCAGTGCAGCCCCGGGAAGCACAGAAGAGGAGGCGGAGAGAAGTGGGCGGGAAAGGGGGGCTGGGGGTGGGGGCCGAGAGGCACGGGCGAGGTCTGTCTTCCGCCACCTGAGCCGGGCCCCCGGGCGGACGGAGGCGGACGGGAGGAGGGACTTACGTCAGAGCCGGGGGTCCGAGCTGGCCGCCTCGTGGGGAGAGGGCAGTCGCCGAGGCTGCGTCCAGGCGGAGGGTGTGGCCAGGGGAGCGCGGGCGGGCGGGGACCGAGACGGGCTCAGTCATTTCCTCTTGGGCTTCCTGGCTTCAGAGCCCGGGGTGGGAGCAGGAAGGGGAGACGCTCAGGGTGGCGGGGTGGGGGTGAGAGGCAGGGCAGTGGCCCCACACTGCACCCGGCCTGGGGAAGGGGTGCAGATGGGGGATAAAGG